>JACEIK010003098.1:155513-175143 GCA_018107945.1 Datura stramonium | reverse complement strand
ATATTGAATGTTTATAAAGGTATTTGTATTGTAGTTGATACATGTGTTTATATTATAGTGAAATTCTATCTTTTGGAGAAAAGTTAGGAGGAATTATCCTTATAAATAGAGGGGTTCTCCTTCATTGTATTTCATTCCATCAAGAGAAATAAGAACTTCTCTTCTTCTCTCTTTCTCTACAATATTCTTGTTCTTTCTTTGTTATTTCATAACACATTATCAACACGAGACTCTACCGTCTCAAAATTTGAAGACTAAGGTATTATATTTTTTTCCTCCCCTTTTTCTTTTAATATTGTTAATATTACGAAACTTGAGTTCGTTGCCCTTTAAAGTTCGGGCAAGAACTACCTTTCATGGGTGTTAGATGCTGAAATCCATTTGGATGCAATGGGTCTTGGAGACACCATTAAAATTGAAAATAGAGCATCAAACCAAAATCGTGCTAAGACTATGATATTCTCGCATAATCATATTGACAAAATTCTGAAAATCGAATATCTCACGATTAAGGATCCACTTATTTTGTGGAATAGCCTGAAAGAAAAATATGACCTACTGAAGATGGTCATCCATCCAAAGGCACGATATGATTAAATGCATCTGAGGTTTCAAGACTATAAGTCTGTTCATGAGTACAACTCTGTCATGTTCAAAGTTGTTTCTCAATTGAAACTATGTGGAGAGACTATTAATGATGCTGATATGATGGAAAAAACGTTCTCCACCTTTCATTCCTCGAATGTGCTTTTATAGCAACAATATTGAGAGAAAGGTTTCACGAAGTATTCTGAATTGATTTCTTTCTCATGGCTGAACAAAATAATAATTTGTTAATTAAAAATCACGAGAATCGACCTACTGGATCTACACCATTCCCTGAAGTGAATGAGGTGTACACTCACCATGCTAGGTGTGGAAAAGGTTGTGGCTCTGGTCGTGGTCATGAACGCGGTCTTGGTCTTGATCATGGTCAAGAAAGAAATCATGTTCCCGGTGTTAATCATTTTTCAAAAAAAAAACACCATCAAAAGAAAAAAAAAAGCATGAGAAGCGTGAAATAGCTGGATGCTTTCAATGTGGTGGAAAAGGACACTATGCACGTTGACATCATGTTGACATCACATGTTTGGATGTAGCAGATTTCTTCGAGCACCCTAAAGGAAAGATAGATAACTTGATTGGTGATGGTTCTCTAGCTATAGAAGAGTGAAGATTTTTCTACTTTTTTAGTGACAATAGTTAGTGAATAAAAAGATCATGTAAAAGTAGTCATCTACATGAGTAATAATCTTTTAATTTTTGTGTTAATTAATTTAGTTATATTATTGAAATTAGTTTTTAATAAAATTCAATTTAATTTCAATTAAATAATTTTTCTCACATTTTTTTTTTGAGAAACTTACAATAACATTAATAAACTTTGCTTCTTTATAGCTAATTGCTACACGAAAAAAAGGACAGATCGTCTTTAATTTTTAATTACAGGTTTATTAGTATTGCTATTTAATTTTTTCGACAATTAGTTCCGTCAAAGATTTTTTATAAACAAAGTTTGTTGAAATGGATATTACGGTTGGTTCCACTAAGCCTATTTAATTACTTACGTATTTATTTGTTTGTTAATTAACTATAGTGTTAGCATATGACGTAATAAGAGAAGCAAATGGCTCTTAAAAGAGAGAGTTGGGAGAGATATTTGGACAATCTAATTTGTTAACTATTTATTATAAGATAGTTATTAATTTGTTATATTATTTAATTTTTTATATTATACAAATCCTTAATACATATTTATCTTATTTCGTCATTTTATTTGAAGATATAGATAATTCTCAAAGCAAGTTGTCCAATTATAAAGATATTTGGTCGATTGATTCTAGAACACATACGATATTCAAAGATGAGAAATATTTTTCTCACTTAAACATGGGCAAGATAAATGTTATTATGATATCTGGTAGTACCACTTGATTGAAGGCTGGAAAAGCCATTATAATCTTGCCTAAGGGAACTAAACCATCATAAATAATGCCATGTTTTCTCCTAAATCTCGAAGAAATTTGCTGAGTTTAAAGATATCCGTGAAAATGGTTATCATATCAACACAATGGGTGAGATGAATCTTGAATATTTTGGTATCACCAAGAATGTCTCTGAGCAGACATGTGTTGTAGAAAAGTTCCCTGCTTTATCTTCTGGCTTGTATTGGACAAAGATTAGTGCAATTGAGACATTCTATAGTAAACCAGAAGTTTACTAATTTCAATACTTTTGTACTTTGGCATGATCGTCTGGGACATCCTGGATCTATAATGATGAGATGAATTACAGAAAATTCAAATGGACATCCATTAAAGAACTTGAAGATTCTTTCAAATGGTGAATTTTGCTTGTAGTTCTTATTATGAAGGCAAGTTAATTATGAGACCATCGTACCAACAAAGGTTGAGATTGAGTCTCCCGTTCTGGAACGTATACATGGGGATATTTGTGACCTATCCACCCACCTATGGATCGTTTAGATATTTTATGGTCCTACTAGATGCTTCCTCTTACGGTCTCATGTGTGCCTATAGTCATCTCGCAACCTGGAGTTTACAAAATTATTGGCACAAATAATACGATTACGGGCACAATTTTCTGATAATCAAATTAAGTCTATTCGCCTTGATAATGCTGCAAAAGTCATCCTGCTACTTAATGATTATTGCTTATCAATTGGATAAAAGTTGAATATCATGTAGCTCATGTTCACACTCAAAATGGTCTTGCCGAGTCACTAATTAAATGTCTGCAATTGATAGCAAGTCCATTGCTCATGAAAACTAGGCTGCCCGCTTCTGTTTGGGGTCATGCGATTCTGCAACACTTGTTCGTCTTAGACCGATAAATAATCATAAATTTTCTCCGCTGCAATTGATTTTGGGTCAAGAACCTAATATATCTCATATGAGAATCTTTAGATGTGCTGCATATGTGCGTGTAGCATCACCACATCACACAAAGATGGGTCGCCAAAGAAGGGTTATGAATTTATGTTGGATTTGAATCGCCCCTCCTCCATTATTCTCTACCTTGAACCATTAACTGGAAATATGCTCCACGCTTCGACGGTAGATTGTCGATTGATGAGACAAACTTTTTCAAATTAGGGGAGAAAATAGTGAATCAAAAGAGAATTTTTAGAAAGATCTAGCACTGTCTCATCTTGATCCACGTGCTTTTATTTGTGAGCAAGAAGTACAAAATATTATTCACCAGCAGAAAATTGCAAATCAAATGCAGACGATTTACAGATTTGAAAAGAATTACTAAATCACATATTCCCCGCAAAGAATGTCCTAATTCGCTGATGTCCCTGAAGACCATCTAATATTAGTGTCATAGCTAATGAGTCCAAAGCACGCCTAAAGCGTGGTAGACCATTGGGTTCTAAGAATCGAAATACTAGAAAGAAAATAAATGGTCAAGATGACACTAATAAAGAACCACATATGGAAGTTCAGCAATTTTGATATCCATGAAGGAATCAATGAGCCTAATAATTTTATGAAATGAGGAACTATCCATAAATTTAAGTGATGCTGGAATTAATGGATAAAAATAGTGTGGATTATATCTGCATATAATGTTGCAATAAAATCATGCAAGATAAGCAATGAGGATCTTAAACTCAACTGCCACAGATGAACAAAGAAATGATTGGTTAAAATGTCAAGAAGCAATTCAATCAAAAAATGAATTCACTGTCAAGCGTGAAGTTTTGAATCTATAGCTCAAGCACCTACTGGATATTAAACATGTTAGCTATAAATGAGATTTTGTACAAAAGAGAAATGAGAAAAATGAAGTGCAAAGGCAAGCACGCCTTGTTGCACAAAGATTTTCACAAAGGCCTGGTGTTGACTATGAAGAGGCATACTCAATTAGTTATGGATGCAATTCACACGTTATCTTATTATTTTCACTGTCCATGAGAGGCTTGAAATGCATTTGATTATATGGTTACAAATTATCTATATGTATTTACTTGGATAATGAGATATACATGAAAATTCTAAAGATTTAAAATGTCTGAAGCATATCGTTCAAAAAGTTGAAAAATATAATCAATTAGATTGCAAAGATCATTGTATGATTTGAAGCAATTTGGACGCATGTGGTATAACCGTCTTAGTGAATATTTATATTAAGGAATGTTATATAAATGATGAAATTTGCCCATGTATTTTTATAAAGAAAACAACATTGGAGTTTCCTCTTTTCATACTGTTTATATAGATGACATAAACCTTATTGGAACTCCAATAGAGCTTTAAAAGGCAATTGATTATTTAAAGAAGATATTTGAGATGAAAGACCTTGGAAAGACAATTATTTCTTGGTCTGCAAATTGAGCACTTGAAAAATGGTGTCTTTGTTCATCAATCTGCCTATAGAAAAGGTAAGAGAAGGTTTTATATGGATGGTGCACATCCATTAAGTACTCTTATGGTTGTTCAATCACTTGATGTGAATAAGGATCCATTTCGACCTCAAGAAAAGAATGAGAAAATTCTTGGTCCCAAGTACCATATCTTAGTGCAATTGGTGCACTAATGTATCTTGCTACTATAAGACCTGGATATAACATTTTCGGTTAATTTTGTTAGCAAGGTATAGTTTTGCTCCTACTAGGAGACATTGAAATGGGATCAAACACATAATGCGGTATCTAAAAGGAACTACCGATATGAGTTTATATTATTCTAACAATTGCATTCCCGATCTTGTTGGTTATGCTGATGCAGGGTATTTATCTAACGCACATAAAGCCGATCTCAAACTGGTTACGTGTTCATATGTGGAGGTACTACCATATCTTGGAGATCTACAAAGAAGTCTCTCATAGCTACTTCATCAAATCATGCTGAGATAATAGCTATTCATGAATCGCTGAGAATGTGTGTGGTTGAGGTTCATGATATCTCATTAGGAGAAAATGTGGTTTGAAATATGACAAAATACCCTCAATTTATATGAAGATAATGCAAGACATAGCAACAACTAAAAAGAGGATTCATAAAGGAGATAGAACGAAGCACATCTCACCAAAGTTCTTCTACACACATGTGCTCCAAAAGACTGGTGGTATTAACGTGCAATAGATTATTCAAGTGACAATGTGGTTGATTTATTCACTAAATCTCTACCAACTACAACTTTCAAGAAGATGGTGTACAAGATCGAGATGCAAAGACCGTTGATGTTCTCATTAGGGAGCATACGCGTTGTACTCTTTTTTCCCTTATGAGGTTTTTAATAAGGCAGTTAAAATGCGTATTAGATATGTACTCTTTTTTTCTTCACTAGATTTTTTTTCATTAGATTTTTTTAGTAAGGTTTTAACGAGGCACATTATCTATCAAATAGATATTCAAGGGGGAGTGTTATAAATGTATTTGTATGTAGTGGATACATGTGTTTATATTATAGTGAAAGTCTATCTTTTGGAGAGAAGTTAGGAGGAATTACGCTATAAATAGAGGGGTTCTCCTTCATTGTATTTCATTCCATCAAGAGAAGTAAGAACTTCTCTTCTTCTCTCTTTCTAAAATAGGAGAATCTAAAGTTAAAATATATATTCCAACTCAGAAGTATTTCACAAATTTATATTTAAACTTTGATTGTTTTGTCTATCAAACTGTCCTTCTAATATTAAAATCAAAATTAAAATCTTAAAGCCAAATATAATCCTAAGGAAAAATAAAAAATAAGTCGTGATAGCATAATCACTACGCTAATTTTTTGCTCTACTTCAAGTTTCTTCTTTAAAAAAACTTTAAAATATTTTTCTACCTTCATAGTTAGAAATGTACACTTCATTAAAGAAGCATTTTGTTAAAACTTAATTATCTTCTTCTAAAATTTTATTAATTTTTCATATTATTTTCTGTGTCACTTTTTTCATTTAAATCATTTTTGGTTTCTTCTGTCTCTTTCAATCACTGTCACCTTCTCTGATAATTTATACCTTCACATTTTTCTTCTATTCCTTGGCTCCTCATCTTTCCAGCATTATACCAAAAAATTGATATTAAATATCGATTATTTTTCAATTCTATATGGGTACTTATATTTGGAGGATTAATGGAGTTTGCGAATTCATGCAGGTAATTCTACTTTTGATAAATTATCTTATTTTTTAAAGATTTATTTAATTTCAAAGTTTAATTTAAAACCTCTAATTAATAATTGAGGGATGTTACAGATTAAAACTTTATATTTAAAGGTAATTCAAAAGAATAATTGGTTTAAAAGAAGAGTAGTTGAGAGTAGCACTCACTTGAACAAAAGAACAATTCATGAAATTCTCTGCATCACTAAGCCTTATAACATCATCATTTACGTACCTTCTTATATGCAAAATAAGGAAAATAAAAATTTTCTCACTTATAAAATTATTTATTACATTTATATATATAACAAGTCTACATGCTCAAATAAAATTTGATGAAATAAATAGAAAGTGATATGGAGAAGTGTGTGTGCAATGAGGAATACACAAGGAGGAAACAATAGCTACTTGAATAATATTTATAGGCCTATTATTTTTAGTATTATCAATGCTGCAATTATATTTAAGTTATAGGTGATGAATTAATTAGATTTAATAATTATTTTCAGGGAAGGGGAAAATGCTCTAAAAAAGAGTTTTCATCATAATTAAGTGAGTTAAAAGAGGAACTTTTTGAGTTTTTTTACACAAAATAAATGAAAAAAAATTCACAAGACCAAAAATTTAGAAAGTAGAAAGTGAAAAAAAAAAAAAGATGAATCCAAATATAATATGAAGAGGTACAAGAATTAACATCAAAAATATAATATGAAGAGGTTCAAGAATTAATTTACATATAATTATTTAGAGATTACACATTAAAACTATTATAATTACAAATGGTCTAACCTCTAATTGAGTTTTAATGCAAACCTATTTACAATTATTTAGAAAGATGGTATTTATATTCATAATCAATGACCACGAAAATCAAAAGTTAAGGAAATGGGAAATCATTAAAAAGTTGAGAAAAATATAGTTTTCCGATCTTTTTTATATGTCACGCCACTGGTTCTAAGACCAGAATTATATAATATATAGATGAAACGTTCATAAATTCTAATTAGTACCATATGCATTATGTATTAAATTTCAACAATAATTATAATTAAGTTTATAGAAGAACGAAGTCATTGGAGTTTCATATTCAGATGGAAGATTTGAAAGAAACTCAAACATTATACATATGTATAAATATTCTAGATTTTGTGTCTTCAAATTCCACCGGCTTCAAACTAAAAGAATACAAAATTCAAGTAATAAATGAGGGGATCAAGGAAAATAAAAGATAATTAATTTGGGATATCAATTTACGATTCTACACAAAAATATTATAGAATTGATGTTTGATTGAAGGATAAAAATGTTATTTAACTTATGAAGGTTATTTTGATATTTCAATTTTATGGTTTGGCCCTTATATATATATATATATATATATATATATATATATATATATATATATATATATATATATATATATATATATATAACAAATATTTATTTAAAGTTAAATTTACTTTTTTTTGTGCCAAAATTATTAATATATAGTGTTTAAGTAAAGGGAAAATGATCATTTATTATGTAATGGGTATTTTGGTAATTCAACTTTAACTAAGGACTTCTTACTTATATAATAATATGATATTCACACACATACACTCACACACACACACATTTTTTATTTTAATAAATTATATAATTCGCAAAATAAATTGTTAACTATAAATTTTTAAAATATTAAATATTTAAATTTTTAAATATTACAATAAAGAATAAAAATAAGTAGAATAGTAATTCTTGAGACATTTAATTTTTTACAATAAAGTAAAAATAAATAGTGTATGTAGTAATTGACACATTTATTTTAGTATAATAATAAGTAAATAAAAATGTGAGGAAGATTATAAAAATAAATAAGAAAAAGATAAATAGAATCCTTGTCCAAAGAGAGATGCCACATCACTTTCTAATGCTTATATATATGTGTGTGATGTGTGTGTGTGTGTGTGTGTTATATCTCTTAATTATATTTTTTCTTAATTATGTTAAATATGCTATATTTAACAATCTCTATACATTTTGATAATACTAAATGATAAATAATTAAATAAATGAGTTAATAAAATAACTTTAAAAAGGAGAAAATAGTCAAAAAAATCATAAAAAATAAAATGAATGGAGGCCTTGGAGGCATGCCACATCAACATGTCTCTAAGTCTCATTTATATATATACTAGATAACTTATTTGCGCTTCTCGCTGAAAATAAAAAATATTATTAAATTTATTATTTTTTATAATAATTAAATATTATTATACTTCAACACTAAAATATTTAACAAAAAAATTAGCCAATAAATTCCCAACAAAATTTATTGCAATTTTTTGATTTTCTTAAACAAAATACATAAAAAGAAAAGTATCATAAAATTGTCTAAAGAGTTTACAAACTAATATTGTAATATTTGAATATTAAATATCCAAAAATATAAACATGAAAGATCTCGTTGAATTTCAACTAATCTACTTTTAATATTTGAATATTAAAATATAAATATTAAAAAAATGACTTAATAGAACTAAAAATGTCTGGGTATACAAAGAAGTTTTCTTTTTATTCCTAATTTTAATATTTAGTAATTTTTATTTTGAAAATAATTTCAGATGAATTTAGTCATTTAAAATGGAGCAAGTAGCCAATTTTGAACCTTTATTTAAATCAATATCCATCTTAACTTATAAAATTTTACGACTTTAATTATTTTAAAAATAACTTTCAAGATATATGAGTTATGGAAACAATGATTTTAAAGAAAATAATGGAGAAAAAAAATAAAATAAAAGAAGAGAAAAGATAAATGCAAATGAATAAATTTTAAGAACAGTAGTTTTATGGCTCAATTTTTAAGAAAATAAATTCCTATTTACTTATCTTTATTGGTTATTTCGGCTTTGTTAGGGTTACAAATTGATTCATTTTCTTTTCTTTCTTACCCATTAATTAATAAATTGAGATAAAAATTATTTAAAAATTAAAAATATATATAATAAAAAAAACTTTAGAATTAAATTAAAAAGTTTGAAATTATAATTAAATTAATATATTATTTTTTTTATATTTATGATTTTTTTAATATATTATTATTTAAAAATGTAATTAATAAATAATTTTAAAATTTTATAAATCATATAAATAAAAATAAAATAAGAAAAATGTCATAAAATTGAGAGAAATAAATGAATATTATTCTTGACTTTAGAAGCATGCCACATCACCTCTCTAAGTATTATATATATATATATATAAAGAAACACACAAAAATTGATTGCAATACTATTAACTGATCGGCATTTTTTATATTAGGTTATAAAATGTCAAAACTTATTTATTTATGACATTTTAGGAAAAAATACTTAATGAAGCATTTCACTGTAAAAATAGAGTTTTTATAAGAAAATAAAATAAATTGAAATACGAAATTCAAATTTAATTAAATTTAATTTTATATATATATATATATATATTATTTTAATATAGTATATTTAATATAGTTAAGAGAATTGAAAGAGTGACATTTCAGTTTTTTAACATGACACATAAATAAATAAAGTGAATATTAAAAATAAATATTTTTCTAGGTCACAGAAAAAAGTGTCACATCACCTATACAATACCTTCCTTTATATATATATATATATATATATATATATATATATATATATGTTACTAACTATTTACTTTAGGTTGTCAACTTACATCAAAGGTATAAAAAGTTTGCACTATTAAATTATCCTTACCATTTATAGCAAATTATAATATATAGTTTTTTTCCAAATATCTTACACCATCCGCATACGATGGAGTAACTTAATACCGAAGCAGGTTAAATTTGTAATTTCAATTCCGAAATAAACCCACAAACCCAAATTTTGTGGGGCAACCCGATACCCGTAACTCTCTCCCTCCCTCACATTTCCATTTTTTCCATTTTTAACTATCATTTGCAATCGTGCATGCAAATTTATGAACGTTAATCTATTTACTAAAATTTGCTTCCGCATTAATACATATTATTTCCAGTTCCTTTTAACTGTTCCGGTCCGGCCATTAATCTAATTCTACCGTCAGCTTTACTGACGATATATATATATAGTGATACACTTATACCGCCCCGTATTCATCGATTATATTATCATTTATGCGATTCCAGCAACATATCTTTATTTCATCATGATATCACATCGACGTTGAATGAAGAAATTTATTAACGGATGATCAATCAGGAATTTTGATCGTACCTTTCTTTTGGGATTGCCCTGATATTGCTTTTCTTATTTTCCTTCTCTTCATGATTTTATAGTTCTCCTATTATCAAGAGGATTACTCTTTCTTTTTTTGTTTGGTAGCAACAAAAAGTAAAGGTCTAACAAAGTCGTGATGTGGAGAGATGGATTTAGAATTTAAATTTGTTTGAATCCATCTCACATTATGAGAATGAAATCTAATGCTATTACTATTTGATAAAATTCCGTGTCGAAATATTGGGTTCGATTGAAAGAGGGGCAGGATGAGCTTGGTGGTAATGGTGGCCCTACTCCTCGTCGTTCTGCATGGCCGCAGCTTTGTCAATGCGGAAACAGATCCATCTGACGGTCAGCTAATTAACTCTATATTATTTTAATTTATGTGTGTTCTTGAAGTTGCAGATTATAAAGAAATTACTGAAATTAATACATTCACGACATTGATTAATTAATATGGAAGTAACCAATAAAGCTTCCCGAACAAAAAAAAAAGTTTAAAAAGAATTTCTGTAAACTTATAGGTCATGCCGAACTGTGACCTTTCCATTATTATTTGAAGGGGGAGGCTTAGAGAAAATGGTCAAGTTGTCTTTGCGTGAGCTATGGGTCATGGATTTTGCATTAGGCCTTAGGGTACAGCCCTTCCTCGAACCTTGTGTGAACGTGCTTTGTGCACTTTTTAACTTATGTAAACTAAAAAAAGATAGCTGGTACTTAACTTATGAACAGATGTAGAACATTTACTTTCCATTATACAGCCCTGTATCAGATATTAGATGGGAACTGCTGTTGCACTGCAATGCTTTATGCGGTTATGCCTCTTCTCTTTATTATTTTGGTTTGGTAACAAAGTTGAACTTTGCTAGCTAGGTTGCTAGTTATTCTCACTGAAAAGCCTATCAATAATCCAAAGAGTTCATATAATGACTTAAAACTTGTGGTTCTGTTGTAGCTATACGAGCATCTTATTAAGCATAAAAGAGGAAGTTTAACATTACTTTTTGAAATATAGAAAGGCGTTATTCTTTATGGAACAGGCTTAAAAAAATTTATTTATTTATTTTTGAAAAAAAGGAGTCATATAAAATGGGACAACATAGAGTAGTGTTTAATATTTTTGGAGCTGTTCTTAGTCTCTGTGTGTATGCGCGCGTCTATCTATTCTCAATAATTTTGTTGGTGGCCTGCAACTTTGGTTTTCAGCTTCTGCATTGAGAGTGATGTATAGCTCCCTAAATTCCCCGGGGAAGCTTACAAAGTGGAGCTCATCAGATGGTGGTGATCCTTGTGGAGAATCCTGGAAAGGAATTACTTGCTCAGGCAATAGAGTTACTGAAATGTATTGCACACTATTGTTCTATCATTTTTTCAATATGCACTTTATTTGATAACTACTCAGCTGTTAATTGATTTGGTAATTTCTGATTTTCAGTTTTTTCATTTACATTTTTCCTTCAGCCAGATATCTGGTCTAGGACTCTCCGGGTCAATGGGATACCAATTAACTAGTCTGACATCTGTGACCAACTTGTAAGATGATCAATAGTTTTCAGTTACTTCCTTAATTCCTTCTGTTATTTGTATTTAAATCCTAAAAACGTTGAACTTTGCAGTGACATAAGCAACAATAATCTCGGAAACCAGATACCTTACCAGCTTCCTCCAAATGTGCAGAGACTGTATGTGTTTTTATATGGTCTTTTTTGTCTGTCCTTAATTCCAGTCTCTACTTTTTAGTTTTTTTTTTCCTTTTATTTACTTTACATATATCATTCTGAGCACTTGTCGTGTTCGCAGTAACCTTGCTGGTAATGGTTTTACCGGTGGCCTACCTTATTCCATTTCACAAATGACTTCCCTTCAATACTTGTAAGTGAAAATTTTAAAAAAAAAGTTGACGTCTATAGTACAATCACAAAGCTCATGTGCTGTAATTTTCTCTCCAATTGTTGACTTGTTGTGTCTGATTGTAGAAATGTCAGTCATAATCAAATTCAAGGAGAACTGAATGACATGTTTGGATCACTTTCTTCTCTCAAAACATTGTAAGGCCTTGTCTCAATTTCTCCCTTTTTCTTATATAGATTGATATTACCCTGTTATGATCATTGAGAATTTCAATGTATTCATGTACATTTCTCGATAGACGTATATAGAGTATCTTCAGTATATTACGTGAATTTATGCCAAAAAGTGAAAGGTCTAGAGCTCTGCCTTTAGCTGTTTGTTGCTGTATAAATAAAAATGAGAAGATGCATTGAGAATTTAGGCTGCGTCACTTGAGCTTTTGGCGTGTATCTTTCCCTCTTGGTTGATAGGATTATGCTTTATTTGTGCTTCAGGGATATCTCTTTCAATTCAATGACTGGTAAACTTCCTCAAAGCTTACAGTCACTGACTAGCATGAAGAAAATGTAAGACCAGTTTTCTCTGATTCATTATTGCACTGTATTGGTTGACTGTCCTTCAATGATTTAACGTTCTAAATATCGTGTTCTGCAGTTACCTGCAAAACAACCAGTTAACAGGAAATATTAATGTCCTCGCCGATCTTCCTCTTGACGATCTGTGAGTAATTATGCACATCTTTATGTGTGTGAATGTTATGCCTGATGTCAATGTGTGAATATATCTTTTGTCATGCTGATTCCGTTATGCTTTAGGGATCTTGAAAACAATCAGTTTTCCGGTGGAATTCCTGAGAAATTAAAAGGGATAATACAGTGAGTGTTTCAGTTTGCAAATTAATTTTCCTTGAACACATTTGTAGAGAATAACTTTATACTAACTGAATTTGGGATTTGTGATGCAATTTGTAGAAAATCTAACAGTAACACAGGGAGCTCAGGGCCTGCGGCTCCATCTCCACCTGGCGCACCCCCTGCAAACAAGTCCGCTCAAAGTCACAAATCCGGAGGCAAAGGCAGCCCTTCCAGTGGTGGAGGTAGAAGTGATAGTGGTGAGAAATCTGGTATAAGCGGTGGAGGCATTGCAGGCATAGTGATATCAGTTTCAGTGGTTGGAGCTGTTGCAGCAATTTTTATTATCAAGAAAAGACGCAAAAAATCGTCAATGGACATAGAAAAACTTGGCGTTCAGCCATTTGCACTTGATTCACCGGAAGTACAAGGTATATAATTTTATGACTTATTTTTTGGTCAGTTGAGAAAAATAGCTGGTCACTTTCACAGTTTTACTGATACTTTCTTCAATATCTCAACGTTTAGTCCTCATGTTATAAATCTAAGGTTACTTACCCCGGCCATTAATATGGACAATGAGATTTGCTGCTGGACTGTAGCCTTTAATTGGCTCATAAATTATTAATGTAGCCTTGCAAGGGATTTTCACTCATATAAAGGAGAAATAACAAAGAAGGAACAATTTTTCATGAAGTTCCAGCTTACATTTGCCCTTTCTTAATTACTAGTAATGTAATATTGTTTTCAATCTTGTGTTAGTTTTGGAACATGTATTTCCTATTCATCACCTATTTTGGCTGCAGATATTGGACTCAGCCAAGCGTCGTCTGCAACAAGCATGAAAGATTCTGAAACTCCTACTGCAGTGTCTCTAACACCTCCACCTATTAATCCTCATAAATCCTTTGGTGGAGATGACATTTCAGTGAAACCCATTGTTCGACAGAAGATAACTCGTACAGCTGAAACAAAAGCTGTGCAATATTCAATTGCAGACCTACAGGTGGCTACTGATAGCTTCAGTGTTGAAAACCTTATTGGTGACGGATCCATTGGAAGTGTATACCGGGCTCACTTTGACAATGGAAAAGTAATCTCTCTTTCTTGTGGATACCACAAAAGATAAAAAGAAAATCTTTCTTAAGAATTTGACTGATGCAAATGTAACATTAAGCAAGTTAGGTGTAAGTGGTAGAGAAATATCTACAAGAAAAAGGTCTATTAGTTCTGTTTGATGTTTAACTATTTCTTGTTGCAGCTAATATTCCCTATGCTCTTGTAAGTGAGTCTGATGGTTTAAGTTCCTATTTTATTTGAAATGCTGTAGGTTCTCACTGTCAAGAAACTTTATTCATCTGAGCTCCGGAATCCTGAAGGTTTTGTCAAGATGGTTCACTACATATCCCAGCTTGATCATCCAAATGTAACAGAACTGGTTGGTTATTGTTCAGAAGATGAGCAACACCTGCTGGTTTACGAATTCCACGAAAATGGTTCTCTGCATGATTTCCTGCATCAAATGGATGAAGATAGCATGCTACTAACTTGGGATAGCAGATTGAAGATTGCACTTGGCACAGCAAGAGCACTAGAGTGAGTTTCATAATCTACAAAATTACTTTCATTGGGCATCACATTAAACTAATGCAACTTGGAGCAATCTTTTGTTTGCTTAAGTTCTGATTTGTTTGATGGTTAAGTTACCTTATCCATCATAAGTCTTCTAGCATCTAAACCTTCATTATTTATGTACGAGAAACAATTTTAAATCACGAAAGTAAATCCAGTATTTAGTCTTGAGTTGTGATTTTTTTTTATAACCAAGAAATCTCTAAGAGCCAATAACATGAGGTTTGAAACTCGGTGAATATAGGCTCGCCCCTCTTCCTTTCTCCACTTAATATATCAGACTTCTGGGGGATAAAGTTCAAATACAAAAGGAAATAATTTGAAGTTTTAAACACACAGTATGCCGGCTTTCCACTAGATAGCTGATCAGAGCTTCACAATAAATTTTCTATTTGTGATCTCCACTTCTCCAATTTTGATTCACAGTGTTGTTTTGCAGGTATCTACATGAAGTTTGCTCGCCATCCTTAGTTCATAAAAATATCAAATCTGAAAATATTTTACTTGATGCTGATCTGAATCCTCATATATCAGACAGTGGGTTGGCAAACCTTATGGCTGATGTAGATCAGGTAAACACTTTGTATTTTGCCTGACTCTAATAAGGTGTTCTGTGGGATATTTTTTGAAGAATATTCTCATGTATATATAAGTCAGTTTCATATATACAAAATAGGCATAAAGATAGTAATATATGTGGGAGTCAATTTATTGTTTTAGATGAATGTCATGGTGAAGTGAAGAATAATTGTCATAGACCATAGAGCAAAATGACTGCACCACACACACGCGAACAATTCCAAATAACTCTTATGCGTTTTAGTTTCGATTACATTAGATTAAATCAACCATTTCGTTTACATAAGAAGAGTCGACAAGAAATAGTAATTTTCTGTAAAATATTGAGCATGAGAACTAACTACATAGGGGATAAAGCTTATCACATTAAGAAAAGGAGATGATCCCACTATATGTTTTTTTTTTGTGTGTGTGTGTTTTTTAGTACCCCTCCCTACAAGCTCTCTCCTTTTTGCTCTTTTGGTAACTCAAACGACGACCTTAGGGTTGGAGGTGGAAGGTACTTACTATTCCCCGTATAAGTAAATTTTAATGAATTCAAGTGTTTTGTTTCCTGCTGTTCTGTACCATTCAGCAAGTTCAAGATTTTTACTGTTTGTACAATTTCCTAAAGGTCTCTCTACCTTCCAAGGCAGGGGTAAAGTTTGCGGACACACTACCTCCCTAGACCTCACTTGTGAAACTACACCGGATATGTTATATAATTTCCTAAAGCTCCACATCAGTCTCTTCTAAATGGTTTCAACTTGGACTTTTAACTTTTTAGGGATTGAACCATAATATAGAGTCTGGATACGGCGCACCTGAGGCTGCCATGTCCGGAAAGTGTACTACGAGGAGTGATGTATACAGCTTTGGAGTTGTTATGTTGGAACTTTTTTCTGGACGAAAACCTTTCGATAGGTAAGATTATTTAAGCACCTATGATTTCAAATCCAAATTGTTTAAGACAAATAAAAAAGAGAGTTTATACTTGTGCTCTTATCTACTCAGCTCAAGACCAAGATCTGCACAGTCTTTAGTAAGATGGGCAACCCCTCAGCTCCATGATATTGATGCCCTGGAAAAGATGGTTGATCCATCACTAAATGGACTCTATACTGTTAAATCTCTTTCGCGGTTTGCTGATGTTATAGCTCTCTGTGTTAAGGTAATATATATACATTTTTCAAAAACTTTTTTGTTCCTGAAATAGCTCTGTGTCTTAATTATCTCAATGGTTGTGTATGTTGTACCAGACCGAGCCTGAGTTCCGTCCTCCTATGTCAGAAGTGGTTCAAGCATTAGTCCGGCTAGTGCAACGAGCAAACTTGAGCAAGAGATTATACAGTAATGATCAGGACTGAAGGGATGAAAAAAGATGCTCAAGACCAATATTGATTATACTCTGTTGGTATCAATTACACCAGCAAATGGTTTTTTCTAAATTGTTTGCTGTTTATAGGAGATTATATCACCTGATGCTTGATCATCCCAGCAAATATATCAGTGTGTTCGATTTAATACCCATATGGTAAAATTAACTTGTCTTTAAGCAAGAAGCTTATTACCACCACATACATAAATTGATACTACCATTTGTTCTCAAGATAAAATGTGCAACTTTTTAAGCACAAATGGAGAAACCTGATTTTATTTTATTTTATTTTTTTATCTCAAGTGAAATACACAGATGAAAGTGCCACTCTTCAGAAGAAATGAGAAACTTGAAAAAAACAAATTCATGTTCCATGAAAAGCAGTATACTACTAATGTTCTTTAGGAAACACGAAAACAAGAATTGGTAAAAAACACAATTTGACCACTTCAAGGAGATAAAGAAATGTTTCTGTTGCTGCTACATTAAATAACACAGTGCAAAGTTCATTTCGACTGATTGAACCTTCTCGAATAAATTTGGGTTCATGCAGCGTCTGACTAAATAACATTTTACTATTGCGTGTCAAATGACTCTTGAGGAAGCATTTAAGATCGTGCGAGGACCATACACAGTGTCGGTGTCGGTCCAGTAGAGTGTTTTCGCTGTTGGTGTCCAGTTTTGCACCTATTCTTCTACCTTTTAGTAGAGGTTCCATTCATACATCGGGAAAAAGGGGGAGAGGAGACAACAAAATGCAGTTCTTGAGGCAGTGATCTATACTTTTATAGCAATTGGCACAACTAGGTAGGCGTTTGGACATACGATATGAAATCGCGATTTGAAATTTTGGGATGAAATTAGTATTTGGACATGTAATTTCAACTCATGAGATGAAATTTTTTAAGTGTAAAATTTAACCCCACAAGTTTATATTTTATTAAAAAAAATCACTATTTTATATATACCAACTTATTTACCAATTATTTATTTAATAAATATAAACAACCTTTGCCAACTATTATATTAGACATAACATTTACTCCCACCAACCTTTACCAACCAAATTTATTAAAAAGTGAACTATTTCTGTTTCATGTTTAATTTCTTTTTTATTAAAATAAAATTAGATTTTTAAATTTACATAAAAAAAATAAAAAAAATATATTATATTTTATTATGAACTTTTACTTATTTGGTAAGATTATATATATAAAATTTTTTGTTTTTTTAAATTTGAATAGTTTATAATTTTTAATTTTAAAAATATTGTTTGTTTTAGAAAATATAATTTTGAGAGAAAATATAACTTAAAATCCCAAATTGAATATCCAAACAGAAAGAGCTTAGAAGCTTCTCATACATGATTTCATCTCGCATGGCCAAAGCAGGAGTCCTTTGAAGGATTTCCATACAATCGGCTTTCTCGAGTTTTACTCATAGCAACTCCTATGTTGAAGCAAGATGTTCCTTGCAATTTATAATGCATTAAGGGACAAAGACCAGAAACTCTTCGCTAAATGTGGCATGTGGCTCATAACCGGTACCGGTGCAGTGAGGTATTCCAGTTGAGATTCCCGAACTTTGATGATTATCTCGTCGTATCTAAACCAGTGAGACATCAAAGGCACTAACATGAACACACTCAATAGAATGGGATGTCTGAAAAGAATAGAGTGCAACCCTACCATGAAGGGCAGAAAAACTGTTCTCAATAAACCCTCAACAAAAGATGAGAATTGGCACAACTACGAACGAGTATGAAAACTCTTTTAACTTTTGAAAAGTGTCTTTCACAGAACACCGGAGAAATGCAGAACTGATGGCTAAAATATTTGAACGCAAGCAGAAGATGGAACATTATCCAACATCTAAAGTTGATGGTAATATACTATATTTCATGGGGCTATAAAATTAAGATACGTGGAAAAGGAAGCAATCAGAAATTACAGCTTCTTAGATTTTTCTAACTCAAAATACCAAATCATCAGACATTACAATGCACATGTTGGTCCTGTACTTTAGTTGGCAACAAACAGAAGCATCCAGAGATAAATAAGCAGGTGTAAAAGTCTAGAAGCCAGCCAGACGATGAAACTGAGTAAACAGCATAATTGTCAAATTAAGTACACAGGATAATAAAATATCAAACTGCAATGTCTCTCCATTCCTGCCAATGATGGATTGTTTGTGCCAAAAAGAGAGTTGTTCAATCAATTGTAGACCATGTACTTTGGTGTTGCACTGAATTTCTGATATCCTTTGATGACTTTATTGACAGCATCCAAAAAGTCTTTCTCCGTGACAGTTTTCCTCCTTGCTCGAATAGCATACATTCCAGCCTCCGTGCACACACTTCTTATGTCAGCTCCTGAATAAACGGAATCAGTGAAAATATCAAAATTGGGACCCTAACTGTTAAATCTGACTACTAATATATTGTGAAATTCCATACAAGTAATACACATAAGCAGACTCGTTGATTTCCGTTATGTGAAAGTAAACCTTCCCTAGCACATCAATCATCCTTCTCTAGGAAGTTAAAAAAAATCCCTACATATTACACATAGACCTCCCTTTTTGACCATCACATTCCTCGTATGGTTGAAAGGCCATAAAGTTGGCAAAAGCAACAAGGTTGTTGCCAAATTCACCCTTCAAATACATCAAACTCAATTATAATATCAACCTCTTTGGCGCCCAAGGGTGTAGCCTAGTGGTCAAGGACGTGGATTGAGAACCATGAGGTTCAATTGAATGGTATCTTCCCATTTGACCAAGCCTTGGTAGATAGAATTATTGGTATCTGTGCTGATGAGAGATAGTTGTTAACCCATGGAATTAATCAAAGTGCATGCAAGTTGGCCGGGTTAACCTCTTACAAATTTCTCCTCTGGGTGCTGCTACCTTAGCTTCAGCTTTAACCGGCTTATGGACAAGTCCAAAGAGATCTCAC
>JACEIK010003098.1:117260-128675 GCA_018107945.1 Datura stramonium | reverse complement strand
TCGAGAGTCGATTCTTGTGTTAAAAAGTCTTGATTTATTAAGTGTCGTTGAATAATGATGCTATGCATGTCTTTCTTGATGATTTGCTTCGAACATAATCTGTATGACCGTAGTTCGGATTGTCGAGCCTAAATAGCCATGAGGGGATATCAATTGCATGAGTTGTATGAGTATTGTTCGGGGACGAACAAGATTCTATGTGTGGGGTAGGTGATAAGGGGCATATTTATATGCCAAATCGATACTCAAATGTATAACTTTCGTCTTGTTTGTCTAATAAATTGTGTACATTCTCATGTAGCAATACGTAGCACCTAAATCTAACAAACGAAATCACCAACTCCAAGAGCTCTAAGGTTCTTCAAATTCGAATCCACAGCAACAGAACAAACAATAATAGCAACAACACAATTTTGCGAGCTCTAAGGTTCTTCAAATTCGAATCCACAGCAACAGAACAAACAATAATAGCAACAACACAATTTTGCAACATAATTATCTCAACAGTCGGCAATGACAAAAAAAAAAGAAGCAACAAGCAACAGGCAGCGTGCACAGGAAAAATCAGGAACGCAAGAAATTAAGGTTTAATATGAGGGAGGAAAAAAAGAGTACATAAGTCTTGAGCAGTGCAATATCATCTTCATCAAGTGGAGGAGGGTTCTTCTCGTCCTTGATCTCATCCTCGATATCGGCTGCGGGAGCCATAGATTTTCAGATGGGTTCGTAATCGCAAAAACAGAGAGATCTGTATTTTAATTATTTTGTTTTTGTTTTTGTTTTTCTTGAGAAACAAGCAGTAAGAAAAGAATCAGCTCAATGATTCACTTTATAGAACCCATTTGTTTCAAAACGAAATAGAAGGCCCAAACTCATTCTTAAATCGGACCGATAACCTTCTTTTTGGGCCCAAGGGATAGCAAAGATTGGGAAACTCATTTTCATTAAAGTATACGGCCCAGTTTAAAATATTATGTCGCGTAGTATATATTCAGTTTATATAATATTATATTTGAGAGAAAAAATATTATATATGATGTATTAAGTTTGTATAAAAATGTATAAAGATACAAAAAAAATATTTATACACAAATATGAGTTAAATCAGATAACAAATTCAAAATATGAATTAAAGCGTGTAAATATTTCTCCCAATAAACATAGAGCGTAATCTTCCCAAGATTTAAAATGAGTGATTTATAGGAATAGTTTTGAAAATGGCGGATGATTTTGAACTTTTAACCATTCAAGGTCATTGAGTGCAATTTCCTAGGTTGAAAAAGAAGCGATAAGTGCACAAATATTCATTTTAGGACCATATAAAGAATATATAAAATTTATAAATTTTAAAAAATTTAGCCATCTGAAGATCAACTCCAAACGTGCAGGTCAAAAATTGAAATCGCATATTCAAAATTTCTAACTCAGACCCTAATGTTTGAAGTTAGTTTTGATTTTGAATTTTTCAGATAATTAGTCAATCTTATAATATGTGAAAAATAAAAAATAAGATAACTGTAATAAAAGATATTCTAACCAAAACTCTAAAGCATAAAAATTTATTTTACAGTTATGATTTAAACTGTATGAATCTTGGTACCTAAAATGAGTTAGATTAGTGTTACAAGTTTAATTTCTAATATGTAATCATACAAGTGTACGTATGAAATTGCAGAAAAAATAAAAAGAGAAGGATGAGTGCAGAACTGCAGATTTAAATTTTGTTAATATTAATAGAAATTTAAATAATCTTTAAACATTGATTATGTAATAAATATGGTAAACTTATAAGTGGGTACCCAGTGTCATTCCTACTAAAATGAAGGAGAAAATTACATATACTTGGTTGTAGTGAGCATAGTAATATAGTNATAAATATGGTAAACTTATAAGTGGGTACCCAGTGTCATTCCTACTAAAATGAAGGAGAAAATTACATATACTTGGTTGTAGTGAGCATAGTAATATAGTACCTCAGAATAGAATCTTAAACGTTGAGGTGCATATTGAAATTCTTGGATGGCTAAGCTAAAATTTTGCGTGCTATTTAAGAAATATAAAATTTATTTATGTACTTAAATATAAGAAAATCATTATATATTTTTTATCGAGAAAATTCGGGTTAGCATCCTTTCTCCCCTAAATCCAACCCCTTAGCTGAAGATTTAACATATGGTGCATGCTTTGATTGTGATTTTTATTTCATTAAACCTCCCGTTTTGAAGTCTTGACTAACCGGTTTTTGATTGGGTAAGAAATACGGATCTTTTGCATTTTTGGCCTTATTTTGTGCTGGTATTTTATTCTTCCTTCCCAATGACAAATAACTTTTTTATGAGACATAAATTTATATTTTTATATCATAATATTTCATAAGTTATGTCAGACATGACTTAATTTCTAAACACTCCAATACCTTATTAGACATTTATTCGATTGTTGATGACAAAAATTAGAGCTCAATTCATTTGAAAGATGAAAATTAAATATCAATTTATTTGAATGACAAAAACGTGTAACTTTACTACGTAGGAGGGTAAGAGGCGTGGAAAGGTTATGCACCAAATCATATAACTTGTGAAACTAAGCTTCTTGCAACTGCTAAAATAGAATAAAGTGATACGACTTTCGAGTTCACTACACCAAAGCTGTAATTCTGGGAAGATATTATTGCAGGAAACACAATTGAATCAAGGAAACTATAGGTAACATGCTTGTTAGTAACAACGGGTGCAGATATTTTGTCCCAGTGTCGTCTTTTTTGTCATGCCAGTTCCGGGATATGTCACAAGGGAACAAAGGTTAAGTTAACCAGGGCAGCTTCACAGAAAATACAGGAGAAAAACACTTCTGTTAGAGTACTTCTGAAGTAGTTGCAAAAATTGCTATGAATCTCTTGGTTCCCCATCATAGGGTCTGGGAAGCTGCTTCAATCAATCAAATTCTCTTGACGTGTTCTTTCAAGATTGACATGGAATGACTTGCAGCAATTGGTTAAAGTCAGCTACAGTGAGTATTTGTACTTAATAACATCCATTGCATTCAAGTTAAATCTCCGGCAGATATCAGATATGGTCAGCTCACTTAGACCATCATTACCTTCTCCAGATCGAATAAGCTTTTGAAGGTCTTCTGATGGCAATAACACCTGTGAATACCACCAATGTGCACAGCTGCAGTTAATATGCATTTCACAGACAACTTTCGAAAACAGCATAAACAAACCAATGACTTCAACCATTAGCAACAAGATGATCCATCGGTGACATGCTTTGCAAACATGGTAGCAAGTGTAGAAGGATAAATGTCACAGAACAGAACTCCTCAATAATTAGAGAAAGAGGAAAGTGGTACAAAGAGATACCTAAAGTAAGATCAGGTTTTAGGAGCAAAAGTGTGTGTCTGAAACACTTCTACTTTGACGATGCAGAAAAATGATGCATGCATCTGCCAATTTTTTTTTATTTACATGCATCTATCTAAATAGAGGCATGCGTGCAGACTTACGGAACAACCATATTACCATTATATCCTACAAGAGAGCGACTAAAAAGAAACTGCTGAAAGGAAGCAGCAAAGGAAGGAAGACGAGAAAATTTTGGTAATTGTCCTAGTTAAGTTCCATTAAAAGGGACCAATTAGAATATGATGTACAAAAGAATAATGATGCATGCCCCTGCAGAAAGGAAGCAGAAACAAAGGAAGACAAGAAAATTTTAATACTTGTCCCCAGATAAGTTTGAGAAAGAGGGACAAGTTAGAATATGATGCACATATGATTAACAAGTGCCGTATTCCCAGTATCATATTGCACTTATTTCAAATAATTTTGCCGAGTATCAAGTGAAATTCTACCCATGGTGGACTAACGCAGTTGTTCGTTCTCTGAGGATCATCTTTTATATTTTTACTCTTGTCTGTTGTTCCTTTATCTGACTTCTGCTGATGGGAGCTGTTTGTAACTAATCGAAGAAGATTTTCACTTCCCTGAAGATCCAAAAAACGTAAAGGTGATTAGCAACCTAAACAGCAGGAGCTCTTAAGAAGAGAAGATAAAATAGCGAAGCAACATAGTATATACAAAAATCAATAACAAGATTGTCTGTAAGGTGCAAGCATATATCGAATTTTAGGGGGCACACATTAAACTTTCAGAACCTTTCAGTTTTATCTTTATTTTGTATAAAGTCCGCCTGAGGTGAATTTAAATGGGAAATAACATGGTCTATGAGGATCGTATAGCCAACCCCACTTGTTTGGAACTGAGAGAATAGTTGTTCAATTATAGCACATTAGACTTCAGGGCTACATGATTTGAAAGAGTGGAAGGAAGGGGAAGAAATCTGACTTGGACAAATACAAAAGAGAGTTTTGCAATGAAATGGATGGACTCTATATTTGTGATCCCAGTACATGAGCATGCACGTGTATATATGTCTGGTTTTGCCAAAGCAATAGAACTAAGAGGAATTATTTACATCTTTTCACTATAAAAGGCATGCGGCAATTCTCAACATTCTAATCAGTTCGAAATATTATTCACCTGAAGAGCTCTCCAGTGAGAGTATGTCCGAAATAAGACCCAAAAGAAAGGTATATTGGGCAAGGGTAGCACCTGCATGACATGAAAATAATTGAGAAAAGCAAGGGAATCACAACACTTCAAATCAAGAGGATCACATAAAAAGTGCTGCAAGGAAAAAGGTACATCTCAATATGATCAGAAAGAGAAAAACTAAATAAAAGACTTGAAATTTCATAAATAGTGTATCAATACCATGAAAAATGATGTCAGTGGAAGCAATGCAAGTGATCCATACAAGTACTTCTTGTGGATGATAGTCCCCCTGGTAATAAAGTCATACATTAATATGAAATATATCGAAGGAAAGAGTTTTTGAATTATGTTGGATTACAACACCAAACAACATAGGAATCTATCATCCTTGAAATAGCAAATACTAATTCAGGGTTGAGAAAGAAGAAAGTTGACTGGGTGACTTGGTCAATGTTAAAAGAATTTGTTCCATTGTCCCTTGACATAACTTCAATTAGATTCAAATAAATGATATAGTCATTAAATATATTCACGCCCCATTAACCCAAGGAAGTTCTTTTCTGCAAAATAAAATGCATTGTCAAGGATTAGTATCTTAAAAACTGAGATAAGCTTCAGGGTCTATTTGAGATATTGAATCCAGATTCACACAGTAAAATAAGAGCTACGCATGGGCAGGAGGGTGAATCTGCTCATATTATTGTTCATGTCAAAATCTGAGATGAAAAGAAGTGCCTGAGAAAGCACTTTCTAACCATCTGACAAGGGTAAATGCTTTTGCCTGACCACAGGAATTAAGTTATCATGTGTTATTTTATGACCATCTTCATTTGGTCTAGTAGATTATGAATGCACAAAACTCTAACCTTAATTAGAATATGTTCCTCCACAGCAGAAGAGATTTTAAATCCCAACCAAGCATGGTCAGGATATGAACTCTTCGGTGAGTTTAAAGCATCTGTTTTTTTCTGCAGTGAAAATATACTAGACAAGTTGCGGCAGTGCAGAGACCATATAGAAAGAGAGGAGACTTAGAGGAAAATGTACAAGAAAACAGAAAATGCTAAAAGAATTACTTCCAGGTAAAAACACTCAGAAAAAGCATCACAAATGGAAAATCAGAGTTAAACTGTTAATTTTTGGCAATGGTGACACAGAGCAAAGCTCAAAAAAGAGTAGAGAAGGAAAAATATTATAGAAATCAAAGAAGGAAGATTATATTTTAGTATGAATAACAAAGTTAACAAATCATAATATCATAGCAAACTTGATTTCTTGGATTTTGTTAGAGAGGTAAGGAGTAGCATTAATTAGGTGTGTCAAACATTTGGGAAGGCCCAAAGTGCAAAGTGGATCAAATAAATTGGAATAGGAGTAAAGTCATTTTCTTTTATAAGTGCACAATCATGATCTTATGGTCCATAGCAGCTTCTTCTTCTTCTTTTTTTTTAATGAAGTAATGTCTTTCATAAAGAAAAACATCAACAATATGCAACTTACAAAAGAAATCTGCTAGTAATTACATGTAAAGTAAAGTTTCAAGACCCTATACAAAGTGCTGAAAACAATGGTAAATCTTCTGTTACATGGATAGATGCCAGTCGAAACAAGAGTCCAGAAACAAGAGATACATGCCTTAGGTTTAAATATATGACATCCTAAGTAAATCTAAAGATTGATGTAAGAAATATCACGAAAGAGGATGAAACATGCACATTGCAGAATTACAAGACCTCGTGAGAAAGGGAAAATATGGAAAGAAAAAAAAATAAGAAACCCAACAAATGACGTTGTGCAAGTAAGGCTCAAAAAGCTAATAAGAAAATAAGCATTTTAT
Organism: Datura stramonium; assembly: GCA_018107945.1. Taxonomy (NCBI): domain Eukaryota; kingdom Viridiplantae; phylum Streptophyta; class Magnoliopsida; order Solanales; family Solanaceae; genus Datura; species Datura stramonium. Next base: position 122,280 of record JACEIK010003098.1, on the reverse strand, counting down.
ACCCTACCTCAAGGCAATATGACGTAGCCTCCGCCGAACAAGCTGCCCATTTAAACTGTGCAGAAAGAAAAGACAAGATTGGTGCAAACAGCCAGATAACATAGCACCTAAAGGTAGAGGAGCTCGTGTAATGTGACTTTCCCCTTTCTTTTCTCTTAATCACATGTATACAGAGATTAAAAAAAAAAAAAAAGAAGTAAAACATTGTACATAAACTGAAGAAATTCAAGCAATCCTATGGCTAAAAAATGTAAAGATTATTTTGAACGTTAACATAAATTTAATCTTTTTAAAAAGCTTTTCTCCCGGATGAAAAGTGCACCTTGACATCAACTTATCAAAACGCAAACAGAGATATTGAAGCGAAATAAATTGTTTCCAATTTCATTTAGCAAAATACGTGAAGCCATCTCTTTCTCCAAGTAACTCTGATTCTATAAAGCCATGACATGTCATGAGAACTTAGGAATAAGATCAAATTCATCTGACCATAACTATATGATTTTACTCTAAATGCAAGAGTCTTTGATCCTCATTACTGTTAAATACTGCCATTTTCATTTTCTGCTGATCAACCCCGACCAATTAGACAGTTAAATTTACTTTCTCATGTAAAGCTTAGATGAGTTACAATTATCTCTTTAATAATTTCTTTTTAAGAAAAGAAATTGGATCTCCATCAAACAGCTGTTTAAAATCATGTATCAACACCGTGTTTTTATATACTCATTAGGTCATAAAATAGGATCTATAATCAATCAGATTTCTGTATGACTAAAAGGAACACTTGCATCACACAGAAACAATCCTGCACCACACAAATCAAGCTCCAGTGATGTAAAAGGCAAAAGGGGAAAGAGAGAGAGAGAGAGGGGTCCAAACCTTGAGGGATAGGTGATGTCGACACGCGTTACCTCCTTCGGAATGGATTTCAAAAAGATCTCCGAAGGCTTAACACGAGAGAGAAGCCGCAACCCTAGCCTAACAGCACCAATTGTCTAATTAGTTCCACTATATTTGGCTACAGTGTAGTACTCCTCTTTTGGCAGAAAAGCTAAAGATTACCCGTGAAGTTTGCTCTTTAAACTTCCTGCAGGCGCTTTTTCCAAATTAGTCCAAGCTCTGTTCATCTGAGCATATCAACGATTTCATTACCTCATATTCAACCAAAACATAAGAAATTAAAAATAAAAAAAAGGTTTGAAGAGAAGGACCTTATCGGAGGCGAAATCAATGACTACTTCGAGATTAGAGTTGTAGGAGTTCTGAGTGGATTTGGAGGAAATCCTCTTCCAGAGGTCTTTCAATGTAGAAGGAGTATTCGAAGACTGAGCTTCAGATTGCGATGACTCGATCGATCGACTGAAGCACCAGTTCCTCCCCCTGATTGGAAACAATACCAATCTAGCCTTCATGATCGCTTCAGTGCACGAATTTCAAAAAAATGGAGAACGAAGATTCTTGGATTGATAATCTTCTAAATCACGAGCAAAATAGGAATGCGCGAGAGACGGAACGAGTGCAGATTGATTTCAGGAAAACAAAGGAGCTGAAAAAACTGGCGTAGTTATAACTGTTTGTGGAGAATGAGACACAGAACGGAGAGCCGAAAGCGAAGCTGAAATAAATGAAGGAAGCAGCGGCCGGCCAGACTACTAACTCGCCATTAACCAGAAACAGGCCTTTTGGCTCCGCGGCTAGACCCTCTTAAGAATTTGGCGCCGCCCTTGGAGGACCTAACATTAGGTTATACATAAATTGATCTTTAAAACAAATTTTACCTGGCTAGCCGTAATTATTTGTAGTCGTCGCTCACCAATGGATGTATATTGGCTGAATTTGATACGATTTTTTTGAATTTTAAGAAAAAAAATTGATGTGTTTACTCTCCATAACATGTACTCGATCTTTTGTGATAACACTCATTCGAAATAAATTTATTTGTAAAATTTAATTTTAAAACTTTAAACTTTAACAATAAGTGCCTATAGAGTTTTTGCAAGTCACATCCACCGCAGAAAAAATAATCTCGTAAAAACAAACAAAATARAAAGAGAAAAAAAAAAAACTTCCAAAGCGCATTTACTTGCTCTCTTTTTGCTTCCACAACTACACCTCTTTTTGTTTTAATTTTTGCCAAAGGAAGAAAAATTGATAATGCACAGGAAGAAATCAGTGTTTTCGAATTATTGGATTAAGAGATAAAAAGTAAATTTTATTTTATATAAAAGTTGGGCCAAATCATGTAAAAAGTTGCGGAAAAGTTACATAGTTTTCCATAAAAAATAAAATATTTACATGAGCATGTCCCTTTACTTTTAATGCTTTCAAAATAATTACACAAAATACCCCATTTAATTTGTCTTTTTTTCGGGCTGACATCATGCTAACGTCAGCATTGCACCTTTTTTTTTTTTTGTACGTCATACATGTCACTATCATGGTATTAATTTATTTCTTTTTCTCTCTCTTTCTTTAATTTATTGATTTTTAAATTAATTTAAGTTTTTGTTACAATTTTTTGGTCTTTTATTTTTATTTTTTTATTTTATTTTTAATAAAAAATAAATACAATAACTAACTATATTTAGACTACTAAAAATATAGAAAAATTAAATAATTTAATTACAACAAGAAGTAATTTACAAAAAATACTAAAATCACTAGCTTATTTATTAAAATTAAAATTAATAGAAAAAATATATATTTTTAAAAAAAATTCAAATGATTATTCCTGTTTTTTTTCACCATAATCTAATTTCATACTCAAATTTGGCTCTTTTTTTTTCATTGTTCAGTTTTTTTACTTTTCTACTCCTTTTCTTTATTATTTATATTTTTTCTCTTATTTTGTTATTTTTTTCTCAAATTATATTTTTTTTACCGTAATTTAATTTCACTCTCAAATTTGATTTCATTTTTTTCTTTTTTTCTTTTATTTTTTCATCTTTTTTTTTTCATAAACTAATTTCATTTATTTTTTTGTCTTTTTTTTATTGTACTTTTAAATTTTTGTGATACTATTGAAGTATCCTCTAGTCCTCCAATGCACACTATTTAGTCCTCCATGATACCATCACGGTATATTTATATACTGATATGGTATCATGGGGAAATACTCCAGTCTTTCAATGAAAAATTCTTTAGTACTCCATAATACCATCACAGTATATCTATATACTGGCATGGTATTATGGAGGACTGTTTCAGTCCTTCAAAAAGATACTCTTCAGTCTTCCATGATACCATTACAGTATATCTATATATTAACATAAAATAATTAAGGTCGATTTTAGTCCTATAGGGAGAAAATCATCAGTTCTTAGAGATACAATCATAGTATGTCTATATACTGTCATGGTACCATTTAGGTCTGTTTTAGTCCCCAATGATACCATCACAATATGTCTACATACTAGTGTGGTGTCATTGAGGGGTGTTTCAGTCCTTAAGTAAGACTTATCATTCCTCCATGATACCATCACAATATATCTATATACTGTCATGGTATCATTGAGGTCTGCTTTAGTTCTTCAATAAGACACTCCCCAGCCCTCCATGATACCATCATAGTATACCTATATAATATTGTGGTATCATTGAGGTATTTTTCATCCCTTCGGTGAGACAATCCTTAGTCCTCTATGATACCTTCATAATATATCTATATACTAGTATGAAATCATTAAAGGAAAAAAATTTCAGTTCTCAATGATGCCACCACAATATCTTTATATACTGTCATAGAATCATTGAGGTCTACTTCAGTACTCAATGATACCATCAGAATATATTTATATACCAGTATAGTATCATTGAGGTCTGCTTCTGTCCTTCAACGAAACTATTCAGTCCTCCTTGATACCATCACAATATATCTGTATACTGACATGGTATCGTCGATGTATGCTTCCGTTCTTCAATCAGACACTTCTCAGTCCTCTATGATACCAACATAGCATATCTATATACTGTCATGATATCATTTAGGTCTGCTTCGATCCATTAGTGAGATACTTCTTAGTCCTCTACGATACCTACACGGTATATACACAGTGAATCTAAAGAACCAGATTAGGTATACTCTCATTTTGGATTAATTACAGTATGGTTTAACTTTTACTTATGTTTACCTTCTTATTGTCAGTTAAAATTAAATTAATAGTGAAACTAACTTGATCTTGTCTAAAATTGAAGCCAATGCAAGTATATCTGTTGGTGATCCATCTTTTTCTGATTTTAGGCTGAAGCAGACCAAGAAAAACATATTGAACCCGTCGTACTCTCTCCTTGGTTTAAAAAATGGTCTATTTAACTTCAACCAAGACAAGGTTGATCCAAAAAAATCAATTTGCTACTTGAAAAACTAAGATTAAGAGAAAAGGATGGGTCCAAAATAATAGTGCATGAAATTCCAGTACTAAATTGAYCAACTTGATAAACTAAGATTAAGRGAAATGGCTGGGTCCAGATTAATAGTGCAAAGAGGTTTCAGTACCAAAGTGACCCACTGATTTTCTCTAGAAATTGATACATAAGCTATTATCAGTATTCTGCATGAATATCGATCATTCCAGCGGCTATACTCTAAACTCACCTGATCATCTCCTTCAAGGCCGTGTCTGTACACTAAAGCATCTCATTTCTCATCTGAATTTCGAGCAGGCCTTCTAACAAGTGGCACCGTTTTCCCATAGACAATAACAAGTAACTGAAGTAGATCAGTTTCACTTTCTGCGGCATTTGTGGAAAGATAAATTATTGGGGCAGTGGACCTTTCGACCGCACGATTAATACAATCTGCAGCCTAAGGAACAGGTAGAAGCAACTAGCTTTTTTGGCATTGCTATCAAATAGACAAGTAAAGTCAGAGGCAAGAAACTATGTCATGATAAATACATAGATGTAAGATGTTTTGGCAATTGTAACAGTAATGCAGAATTATAAAGTGTTACGATACTTGAGCATTTTGGTAATAAAATTATCAGAAATGCCACAATTGGTGCCTTTTGCTTCCCAC
>JACEIK010003098.1:88481-100956 GCA_018107945.1 Datura stramonium | reverse complement strand
ATGGTAAATTATCTCTTAAATTTGAAACTAACAAGTATTTTAAAATAATTATTTTTAATATATCTAGCAATTAAAATGGAAGAGAAGGAGCAATAAGTACATGATTGTAATGTTAAGATATCTCTTTGAATTATTTAGCAGCTTTGATTTTTTTTAGTTTTATTACACAAAAATTGAGATATATCATGTATAATCTAAAATACGTAGTTTAATTTAAGTTTGGAGTACTTCTGTTTTCAATTTTAACTATGAGAATAATTTTCTTTTTTAAAATAAAAACCTTGGACAGAAGAAAAATATAAAACTTTTAATATGTTAACGCACATCTAAATTCAAAATAGATAAAGTCATATACCTGAATTATACATATATGGGTCATTTTGATAGTTGGTTTGACGATGAGTTATGCGGGTACTAAATCTTGCATAAGTAATATCATGTTAGGTAGTTGATTAGGAAGTAAATTATTTATGTATATAATTAATACAGTATTTGATTGTAATATAGAAATCCATATAACTAATACATATATAATAATTAGTTATGAAGAAATTTATATATTATTTTATGCGGGATAAAAGTAAAATAAGCCCATCATGTATGGCCCAATATAAAAAATGATATATTTTGTTCTTTTACACAATTTGAATAAAAAGAAAATGACCTTTTAGATTTCTTATGTGTAAAAGTAAATATCTCTTAGGTACAAAAATGAAGATCTATAGTTAAAAAAGTAATGAAAGCTGAAGAAAAAAAATTATAAAGGGCTAAAAAACTATTTTCTCATGCATAACTAATATCTATATAAAATAATATATAAATTTTTTTTATGCCAAAATTATTATTAATATTAGCATAATTCTAACCAAAATTATCTTTAAAGAAGGTAGGAAACCATGGTCACAAAGCCTCCTGGACCCTAGGTGTTGGAGTTAGGGGTGGCCCGGAACTGAATGCATCGGAATGGATATGACAATTTCGATTTGAATATTTAATTTTCGGATTAAAAGTAAAATTTAAATCGATGCTAAATAAATTCGGATTGGTTTAGATTTCTTAAGTTTGGTTTCGGATTAATCGGTTTGAATTTTTTTATTTTTATTTTGATTTTGAGTTTTTAAGGTAGATGCAACAATTAACAACCTCAATTCACCTAATAGATTGCTCTTTCCAAAATTTATACTCTCTACAATTAATAAGAATTGAGCGGCTATACCAGCCGTCTTGTGTATTAAATTTTATTCGATGAAATATTTTATATTTTATATTTAATTAATAAAAAATTTAAATACTTGATCTAATATTGTGATGAGTCGCGAGGTATTAATGCATTAGATGTTGAAAGTAGAGACTTATTAATATTAACCACATATAATATAAGTAATTGAGTGAGTTAAATATAATGTATAAAAATTTTAAATTTTTAAATATCTAAAAATTTATAATATTAAAATAATATCTAAATTAAAATTCATAAATTTTAAAAATTTAATTTTAATTAAATTACATGTTTTTTTTGTTTTTTTAAATATTTAAAAATTTGAAATTCAATCTATAATCTAAAAAATCACCAAAATATTTAAAAATTTTAAATTTCCAATTAGTCCAAACTGTGCTCGAATGGGGGTGTACTTATTTGAAGTTTTGAAATCTTATTCGTCGTCTCATTTAATATAGACGCCGCAGCAGCCATGGTGATATTTCCCTCATCATTGACTCCTCTTTCCTTAATATCCTTTCCACTGTCATTTTCTTGAACTCTATTCACCTTTTCTTCTTCTTCTTCTTCTTCTACACTTTTTCTGCGTTTCCTAATTCTGCCGCTTGGCCCCTTCTTAAAGACCATTTTTTTTCAACTCTATAGGTAGCTGTATCTCTTAGTTCCAGCTCCCATCTTATAAGCCAACCTTAGATAAAAATTTTGCCTATCTTCTATCTTTTTCACTTTGTAATCTGTTCTTTCACAACGTTTTGCTACAGCCCCTTAAAGTTCCTTGCTGGGTTTGTTCTGAATCCCAAGAGTCTGACACTTGGGGTTTTTGTCGAACATTTGGTCGACAATTTGAGTTAATTTACCTCTCCAGAAAACTTTCAGTGGTCAGATCGTATTTATATCTCAAAAAAGATCTTCCACTGTTCCTTTTTGTCCTCTTTTTCTATGCTGGCTGTAACTGGTAGCCCCATATAGTACCCTGTACCTGCTGAATTTGAACAATTTTCAGATTTTGCAGATCCGATAACAACAAAAATCCCAGTCAGGCTCTGGTAATCCAGAATTGGCATTCAACTTTCTGGATTAGCACAAGCGAATAGTTCTCTGAAAATGGCAGATGCGCCTGGTAAACTTGACAATTCAAGTATGATTGAACTCACTGGGAAGATACTGGTGGTGGCAGTCATAGTTCTCTTTCTTGTAGTGATGCTCGTCTTCTTTCTCCACCTTTACTCAAAATGGTTCTGGAACCGTCGCCAGCAAGCAGACGGCGGCGACCCCAACACCACACGGCGCCGCCGCCGGCGCTTCGACTTTTCTCCAGGTCATCAAGAAGTTAATGTTACATCTGCTCTCATCAGGGGCCTTGACCCTTCCCTTCTTAAAACAATTCCCGTCGTTCTATTCAATCCCAAAGAATTCAAAGATGGATTGGAATGTGCTGTTTGTCTTTGCGATGTCTCTGAGGGTGAAAAGGCAAGACTTTTGCCCAAATGCAATCATGGGTTTCATGTCGATTGTATTGACATGTGGTTTCAATCTCATTCCACTTGCCCTCTTTGTAGAAACCCAGTGTCCAAAATATCTTCATCTGATCAGAAGCCCACCTCCTCCCAAGAATCCACAGTGGAAACCATACTTAGAACACCGGTAGAAGAAGAGGTGCCAAATTTCCCAACTAATGTCTTGTTTTGGGGAAATGAGACTCAAGTGAGTACATTGGTTCCAAGCTTGGAGGAATCTTTACAAGGTCCTAATTCTTCTCACTCATCACCTTGTCTTCCACCAGCACCACCACCATCATCGTCGTCGTCGTCAGCCTCTACGAGTGATAGGCCCTGTGTTTCACTGGCAATTGATATTCCAAGGCATACCAATGCAGTAGAAGAAGAAGAACATAAATCTCCAATGCCCACAAGATTGAGGTCTTTGAAAAGGCTCTTGAGCAGGGATAGGAGGGCTAATCCTTCTAGTCCAAGAATTGTAGATGTAGAACAAGGAGGCAGAGGCCACAGCTAATGTTGAATCTATGGATCTTAGAACTATTGCGTGATATAAGCTTCGGTAGTGTTTGATGTTTGCTACAGATCCAATTTGGAGAAGAAGAATGGTTTCTCTCCAGAACTCTGATCATTTCTTGTTCAAACATCAAAGTTTTTGATTCTTGATGCAGATTACACCTTCTCATATGCTTATACGCAGTGAATATATTTGTATATGTATAATCAACAATGCAGCGGGCTTCTCTGTTTGAGAATGAAGCAATTTATCTTCTCTCACAGAAGAGTATTTCAGTTACTTTGATGCTTTGAGTGCATGTAAGACAGTGCCTAAACTTTATCTTTTTCAGATCCTACTTAGTATTTCAGTTCAACGAAAGAATAGTCTTTCTACCTTTCAGTTGGAGGCAAGACCTACATACGCTTCCCTTTTTTAATGTGATTTTATGGGATTATATTGGGTATGTTATTGTTATTTGATTTTTAAAAAATCATGTATTTATTATTGAAGAAATATTCCAACCAATTGTGGTTTACTCCCTCCGATTTTTAAATGAGTGGTATTTTAGCCATTTCAATTTGTTTCAAAATAAGTGGTGTTTCACATTATCGGTATTAATAATGTTCTTTCCATTTTACTCTTATTTAAATAAGAGAGTTTAATAAACTACTACTATAGAGTTACATCATTTTCAAGATATTTATTAAGGGTAAGTTAGTAAAAATACATTTTACTTTTTATTAGTAAGTTATTGCTTAAAGAGTTTGTTCAAGCTAAAAGCACCACTTATTTTAAAATTAAGGGAGCATAGATTAGATAGGCTATGTTTGGCAAACCAGTGTAAGCATGAAACTCACACTGTTGATAGTTGAAAGTAGGTCAACGCTGTCAGTGTAAGCACAATCCTTGTAACTGAGACATGATCAAGCTATAAATTATAAGGTAGAAAGCCCTTGTCAAGAAATTTTATTTGAACCACCATTGGTTGGATTATTTTGAAAAATTTTTTGCAGTGTGTTTTTAAATGTTTGCAGATAAAGTTAATTATTTAAAAATATATCATTTTATTTAATTATATGAATTAGTTTTAATAAGTCATAAAACTTCATGCATGTTCCAACTGAAAATGGTGAGTATAAGTAAAGAAAATAACATGTTTTAAGTGATTAATTTTTCTGCATAATAAACATTTGAGATTACACATGAAAAATTAATAGAAATAATAATTTGACTAATATAATCCTATTAAGTTTTAAAAACATACAATAATAATTCTTTTCACATGTTAGAATGACTTAGTATCTCTTGAATTTTGAAACTAGCAAGTATTTTGAAACAACTATTTTTAGTATACCTAACAATTAAAATGAAACAGAGGGAGTATAATACTTTCTCTGTTCCATTTTAATTGCCAGTATATGATTTGCACACTCATTAGAAAAAAGTTAATAAGGATGATAATTTGACTAATATAACCCTATTAATTTATTGAAAACATACAATAATAATTCTTTTCACATTTTAGAATGTCTTTAAGTACTAAGGGTAGAATTGAAAAAATATGATCAATTATCTTTTGAATTTTGAAACTAGCAAATATTTTAAAATAGTTATTTATAATATACCCAGCAATTAAAATGGAATGCAAATTTATAAAATTAAACACTGTAATCTTAAAAGGAGTAAATTGATCAACTACTTCAAAAGGTTTAAAAAAAATTGTTGAAACTATTTTTGTAGCGGCAGATGTCCATTTCAAATGACGCACCCGCCACCGGACCAAAGATTGTTTTTCTAAAAAATTCAAACTGCCGGCCTTTTTACTCCGCCCCATTGGCATCCCTGCTTTCAATACCTTTACATAGATCAGGTTCAAAAATAGTCAATGTAGTGGTACAATACGCACTTCACTTTATGCTTTGTTTCTCTAGCGTACGACACTAGTGTTTTGGGATGCTAATTCACTCTTCACCTTTAAGCAAAAGCACTAATACAGGTCTACTAACATTTTAAGGAAAGTACCTAGATTAGGATTGTGTTCCTGAACAAACAGACTAGAAACAACGGCAAGTTAACCTTGTGATAACCATCGCCATTTGCATCTCTGCGCCCTTCACCATTACAGCACAGAATTTCATATTTGAAGTAACAAGACTACCAACACTAGAAAAGGAAAACCCATCAGCTAGACTTAAGAGATCAGTTTGATCTCCGCTTGAGCCATGCCTATACATTCCCGAGAGATACATGAAAAACCTAGAACATTTGGCACTTAACGCTAATTACCCAGATAAGTATTACACAACCACAGATTTCGGATGCTTTGTAGCAGAATAGTAAGTTCCTGCCTAATGGAACTTACCATCAAAGCTGAAGTAGCGGAAGAGCTATTACAACACCAAAAATTGATACTAGTAACAACAACAACCAAGTTGGCAACGATTTCTTCTGTTGGTTTTCCATGTCCTTTCGGGGCTCTACTCTATTCAAACCATCCAACAAGGGGGTGGAATTTTCTACTTGAGTTGGCACGGATGACATCTGCTCCTGAACAGGATACACCGGGAGCTGCTGCTCTTCATACTTCTCCACATATTCTGGAAACAATTTTCTAAAGGTAGGGCTGTTCATAAAAAAATTAGTAAGTTAACTGGGATCAGATAAAGGCGCAGTTAAAACAATTGAGAGTATAGTGAAAATAGTAGATCAAGTCTCATGTAACAGATCTTGTATTACGGGACCAATACAGCTTAAAGCAATTATCTGAAACAAATACAAGGTATGCAGCGTCAAACTTGTAGTTGACTCACTTTTTACAATTGAAAGCAAGAGAAGTCTTAGCAAGCTTCTGTTTCTCAGCAACTGTTGTTGTTACACTGCCTGTGGTAGGACTGGTGTCCATCTGCAGGATGGGAGACATTAAAGTTGCCACTAATGCAAATGAATGTTTGGGAAGCAAAAGAGATTCTAAACTGAGGAATTACAGAGAAAATTTCATGGATTTAGCCATCTATGATTTTAAGATAGCAACACTAAGCATTGTGGATAATACAGGCCTAATATGGACACCTCCACAAAGAGGGCATTCCTCGGTTAGTTTCTCAAGATACTATTATACAATTACAGAAAGAAGATACAAATTAAATTACCACAGGGTCTCTTCACATCCCCACCCCATGCGCGTGTGTGTGTGTGTGTGAGAGAGAGAGAGAGAGAGGTTGGACAGACAGTAAGAATGCTTGAGTGACAGTGTCAAGAGGCAGTAACCATTTTGAAAGATAGAAAAAGGGAAAGGCATCCTCACAGATGGAGTGGGTAACTGGGAGGGTTAAAGGCAGTTTTCTAGGCAGGCAAAGGGCAATATGGGAGGAGTTCAAGGAAGCTCCCTCCTCTCCTTTGCACCATTCAAAGATGGCTTTATGCTATGTCAAATAGGTCTTGATGTAGTGGGATGAGTTTTGGATTAATTTTGACCTGTAGCTGACGAGTTCAAAATAAGGACCTTATTGTGTTTAGTGCTGCTTGGGTGTGCAAGGACAGAAGAACCTAACTGTCATACACATGACAGCAATGAACATTTAACTAAAAGAAAAAGCATAGCCCAGAAAATAAATCAGTGATGAAATGTAACACAGTTCCTTTGCATTGCACGAGTTGCAGGAACTTTACCATAAATGAGAGCAGTCCAGTGAGTATGCTGCACAGAAAGTAGAGGAAAATCAGTCCAAATGAAGAAAGAAGACTATGCAGCCAATATAGTAACAGTAAATTCTCAACTTCTTTCAGAAAACAAAAAAAACAGGTTTTTACTACTTTATTTCTGAAAATTAATCAGAAAAATATTTCATATCACATTTTTGTTATACAAAAAAGGTGGAAACAAGTTTGGTAGGAAAAATAAAGATTTTCAGACAAATTTGACTGAAAAAGAGGAGAGCTCAGGGTGGCGAGAGGGATAAATCAGTGGGAAAAGGTGGAAATGAAGGGTAGCAGTGAGGTGGGAGTTCAGGTGGAGGAGAAAGAAGTGGCTCTGAAAGCCAAATGTTTTAGCTCTTAACTTTACTTACTTTCTCTTTTGAATGCTGAAAACCAAATTTGATAAATGAAGTGAACACATTTTTTTATTAAGAAACAAGAAATGAAACAAAAGTTTTCATTATAATACAGGTTTTATTTTGAATAAACTTGCCTTGTTCCAACATTCTCACAAGTAAAAATGGAGAAAATAAAATTCTTGTACCAAGAAAGCCGTAAAGTAACTATTGCCAGATAAATCACCATACTCTTTTCTCTTTGATAAGTATATTGTAATTATTACCTTGACACAGACCACATAGGGTTCCAGCTCTCTGGGTGAACTGTGAAGCAATATGGCAATCGAAGGTCAGGAACACCGAATCCATTCAAAACAGCAGACAATTGTAACTATAATGCACTCTATAAACACTTACAGTCACTCATAGATAAACAGATTTTCTTTTGTGTCATAAATCTTCCATTTGGAGTAACCATGCTACAGACAAACCAAACATGGTTGATATGATTCCACAAAAACAAAAAGAAAAGCCTTATAAAGACACATTGCTCAAAGAGTAGAAACAAGTCTGGGATGATCAAACTGATCTGAATATAGATTACCTGATTCCTGGAGGTTTAAATGGATATTCTGGAGGAAACTTGATCTTACCATAATAAAATCCACCTTATTATTGGAGTTGGCGGCATTTCACAGACAACAACCAAAAGAGAAAGATTAACTCAGAGAAAAACGACAAAGTATTCAAAAGTGATAAAAGATTGTCAAAGGACAAGGTTTGGGAAGAAGGTGCATCACATTACAGTAATAGTGCATTGTCAAATAAATATCAAAGTTAGTTAGAGAAAGTAGAAACCTGCAAAGGGTGTGCCCTCGCTCCCTTCTAAAACGTAATCTGACATGAGATTTAGGTTAAAGTGAGAAGATTAGGAGAAAGCAAAGCAAACAGGTAATGACTTTTTTGACGAAAAGAAGCTAAATGTATAGCATACTGGCAAGCAAGCCTAGTAAAATATATGTATTAGAAGAAGAGCATCAGATAATACATGTCAGTGGCATTTCTGTGAACGCGTTAGCGGCAGTGAATCTAGGTGATTTGTGTCAATTTCATTCCTTATTAGACTACCTTACAATAGTGTATTTAGATGTATGGCACACAAACAAGTGAAAACAAACATTCATGCAGAGGAGGTATCAACAGGAAAGGAATAGAACAGTCGGCTTATTTGAAAAATAAAAAGGAACTAGACAAAGTTCATGAAACCTATATGTTCTACTAAATATATTGACAAATACAGGTAGACAGAACAAGCAATAGGACTTACGCCACTCAAGAATATCATTTGGAGAAGGGCGGGCTACAACATGGGAGACAGGTTCCTGCAATGTCACAAGCTTCATCACTTTCAGAGGATTCAGATCAGAGTATAAATGTACAACATGCACTAGGAAGAAGAGTCTAATTGACAAACGCACAGGAGCTGTTTCCCAATACCAATAAGTCCATGATATAAAACTTAGGCCCTAGTTGTATAGGAAATAATAATACAAGTGTCATTCTTTCACCTCTGGCAATCAGGTGGAGAAAAGCAAAGAACTTCACGTAAATCAACAAATGTTAAGCTATAATAAATTTAAAGTGGTAATCTCATGAGGGGCAAAAAGATGAAAATCACAACTAGAGTTCATAAATATGTAAGATCCAATGAGGTTAACCTGCACTTTAAGTAGGAGCTCTGACATACTCATTTTTATGGGAAGTAAGTGAAGCTGTCTTGTAATGCAACAAATTTATGTATACTATATTCGCTGAAGGAACAAAGATACATACTTTACAAAGTGCTCTATATTCCTTCTGGAGTCTTTTTACACATGCCTTTTCTGCCATGTCTAAGCTTCAATATGCAAGGAAACTATAGGATGATCCTTGGAGCTTCACTCTCTTGACTGCCAAGAAATGCTACCACATGTAAAGATATGAGATTTTGAATAAACCCATAATTTTAAATTAAGGAAAAAACAATAAGAATGGCGTGGCATATGGGACTTAAAAATTGGATAAAGAAAAATTAAGTCAACAGCAAACAGTGCAGAAACATGAAGAAAGAGGGTAAAGTCATTAGCTACATACTTCGTATTTGTATATTTACTCCTCCAGCTAAGCATGGTCATCAATTCCATTAGAACTAACCATTAGAAACAGTGGTGAAGCCAGGAACTGAAGGGGAGAAAGAACTTATATACAGAAGGATTAGCATGAATTTTCAGATGTTAAAGGGGAAATGGGTAGATTTTTAAGGCACCTCCAAATTTCCCAAAGGGCAAAAATCTGTAATCTCACATCTTTGGGTGATGGGCGCTGCTCATCCTCTCCCCAATAAAAATCAACAGGTATATCGTCCAGAAGATAACCCCTTTTTTTTACAGATAGAGGTCTTTTTACAATAAAATTGAATTATGTTTTTGTTTTTGTGTGTTTCTTTTTGGAAAAGAAATTAGCTATCTGCTGAGAGGTCTGTCTATATTCTTAATAAGAGGGATCAACACCTTTCAATTCCCTTCTCTGTAGCACTCAAGGGAAAATATCTAGACATACTTGAATAGAAGTATAACCAAATATAATAAACCAGCTATTCGAGTATCATAGTGGCAGAAGTATACATAGTGTGTCTCAAACCAATCATATTAAAGGATAAACATGTGAACATAGAATCATTGGTGAGCTATAAAATACAATTGTAGCCACTCTACGGCTTGGCTGAAGCTGTTGATGTCCATCTTTTCTACTCATAAATCTGTTGCATGTGAAAAAGTACAATGCCAAGAAATGCATAATCTATTATCACACACATGACATTTTGGTGAACCCAAGTCCTTCAAACTACCTAAGAACCAATTATTTAGTCGTTCAAAATATTTTAATTGGAAAAGGTCAAATATACCTTGTACTATTTCGAAATAGTTTAAATATACCCTCGGTTTGAGTATCCCTTCAATTATGACCCTATCGTTACATTTTGCCACAAATTTTCCCCTAATTTAGACGGACGGACACATGGAAAGCTGAAAAGCAAATAACCTATCCCCAATTGTACATACCCAGTTCACTTTACAGACTCATACCCGACCCCAAAAACAATTCAGCCAACGACATATGAATCTCTATTTGTTCTTTTTCTTTTGAAAGGTTAACGCAATTAAAACAAGTGGTTTTTGCCTTCGCCGGAACTTGAAGATAGTTGTTCCATTTTGTGTTCGTGTCTAGTTTAATTCTGCTTTAGCTTATATGTTGTATATTCGGGTTTTTTTCAAACAAACCCAATTCCCAGCAGACAGAAAAAGGATCCACAGTCCAGGGCAAGTATAATGATGGCATTTCTCTGGAAGACAACTGAATTATAGGACTATCAATTCAATATCACGCAGACTTCATTTCATAGCAAAACACCAAATTCACCAAATAAGATTGCAAAATAACCCGCAATTAGAGTACTGTACATTATTCTCCAGGCGGCACCCAATTTTCCGACAGACACTAGTCGAGCAACGAAGAAACTCAAATTCGCATAGTAATCAAAATAAGAAACAGATGAGTGGAACATATACAGTGAGTCGAAGTGAAGGAAAGTGCAGGTAAAAATAGAGAAAAAAGAGGGGAAGAGATTACCGAAGATCGAGCTCTGAAAAATGGAATTGAACTTGAGAATCTCAAATCCCAAGTGCTTTGATCGATCCGTCGTAGAGGAGTGGCCCAGTTCAATAGGGAAGATGAAGTGGAGCTTTGAGCCTCTATTGAAAATTCTCTTGACTCTCCTTCTGCAGCCCACATTAACAATTAACTAACAACTACTATCCAATTTGGGAAAAAGCCATTAAAAATGTTTCGCGTTATGAAGAAACATTAATAATGTATTTTTAATTTATTTTTATTTAAATAAAGAGAAATTTATTTAATTAAAAAGTTATTTTTTAAGGTACTTATTGAGGTAAATTGTAAAATTACATTTTACTTTTTAGAAATGAATAATTTTGGTCAAACACATAAGCGGATAGTAAAAAACATGAGGTGCATGCATTTCACATGTGTTGATATGTCAAAAGAGTCAATAAGACAATAACATGTGGCATCTCAAATAATTGTAAAAAGAAACTTATTGTGCAAAATTATATATACATAAAAAAAACATAATTTAAAAACCCGTGTTAATTGTCTTCTTCACCATTTCGTTCCACCGTTGAAATTAAACTCATCATTGGATTAAATCCATTGTTCATCGTATTGACAAGACCTAAAATGATTGCTATAGTCTTCAAGTTCCTCCACCCCAAACTCCATGCCCAATCTATTGATATCCAGACCGCTACCATCTGATGAAATTATTTTATTTTTTATACAGTTGTTGTTGTAAATCCACCCAAATACACCTCAAATCCGCTCCAAAATTTTTCAAAGTTGAGATTTGAGCTCCTCTTGATATTTTGATTTTTTTGATATATTACCCAATCAAAATGGTGCTCATTTGCAGTAACCCGAAAATTTAAACTTGAGCTTCGTAGCTCTTCAATGGTTGTCTGTGGTGTCTGCACCTTTCTTCTTATAATTTTTATTTTATATAAAAGCTTTTAGGTTTAAAAATTACTCATATAATCCACGTCAGTCAACACTCACGAGCTCAAATATTGTGCAGAACACGTCTGATGCCAAGTCAGCTTGTTGTGTCTGATAGGAACGAAATTATACATAATATTATGTTAAATTGAGACAAGGTCGCATTCAGGTATCTAAATGAAATTTTCTGTCAAGTTTAAGGGCTGTATATGTGTTTGGCCAATAATTTTCTTAAGACGCGTATCCAAACTAAAACACTGCTTATTGAAAAGGAGGGAGTAGTACAAATTTGCTTATAAATTATTCGTCTTTGCATATATTAAGAATCCATTTGATCACGTGAGATGAAATCATAATTTGAAATCATGATATGAAATCATATAAGATTCTATTACGATGATTATTACACTAGCTCCCCCAATAACACTTTTTTTTTTGGATAACAAAATTAATAGACAAGGATTAGTACATAACATAGAAAGTACGAGTGTATATAGGAGTTTCCAAGTACAAAATTAATAGACAAGGATTAGTACATAACATAGAAAGTACGAGTGTATATAGGAGTTTCCAAGTCGAACCAAATAGGTATCTTTATGGCTAGAAAATAAGGAAT
>JACEIK010003098.1:13412-55412 GCA_018107945.1 Datura stramonium | reverse complement strand
CCTTTGATGAACCTTAGAATGAGTCACATTTTATTCACGTATCTTAAGATATTTCAACAAAGTAAAAATAATTTTTTAAATCACAATTGATTTATAAAAAATAAAAAAAAAAAGGAATTCTTGGAAAATCAAATAAAAAAGGAGAAAGAGGAATTTTTTAATTTTTTGAAAAAACAAAAATGGAGAAGATGGAGAAACTTTTGGTAAAACAGAAAATGGGGAAGAAGAGGAATTATAGGAATTTTTGAAAAAATAAATATGAAGAAGATAAAAGAGATTTTGAAGAAATTTTAAAATTTCTTTTAAAATATATGCTGAAAATAAAAGATTACAAAAAAGTCAATACCTGTGAACCTTCATTGTTCAAAAAGATATTTAACTTGAGTATGAATAGAAGTAATTTTAATTTGTATTAGCATTCATAACTTTCATGCATGATTTTCATATTTATAACCTTCAAAAATTTAATGTTTATGTTAATAATATGATAAAGAAGGAAAATATGCTTAGTGATATGCTCTAAATCCAACAAATTTACTTATCTTTTTCTCAATATTTTAATCTCTTTTTTTTCCTGATTTTCACATTCATTACATGCTTTATATTGAAGATTCAAACATCACAATAAATATACTCAAACTAAAAGACACACTCAGAAGGCACAAATTTAAATACAAGATTAACAATTAATTAGTTAAGTACAAAAAATTAGAATATAATTACACTATGTTAATTTTAAAAAACAAACAAATAGGTTGAACCAAATCAAGTATTTAGATATGACATGAAATAAAATGTAATATTTTACATGAGACATACAAACCATATATGAGATTTTCAAGTATAATGAAATATCGAGCTATTTTAAGCAAGCATTTACAATATTTTGATAATACTTTTCATAAATTTATTGTGTATTTTTTTTTAAATGGTAGAAATTTTGTTGTTAAATTATCCGTATATAAATGTTCTCTTTAATCATTTTATGGAGGTTCAAATGGAGATTTAAAATTTATGTCACTGGAAGTGTGATCATCTCATCTAAAAATTTAAACTTTTTAAGAGATCATACTATTAATACTTTATTATATTCTCAACATGTCCCCTCACGTGTGAATCTCTTTTCTTTTTTATAGATCAATCACCTGAATTGTCTTTTTATTGATAATGATTAAAATATTGATATCAAAATTTTCTATTAAATGTCTCAAAAGGAATTTTGTTAAAAACAATATTTGAACATATAAACAACACAACTGCAAAATTAATTGGAAGGTGAAAACTTATGCATGTGTAAAGTGATTTTTTTTTTTATATAATTTTTAATATTCACATATTAGATAAAACTTCGTTGATGTGAATGACATACATGATGATTCTCATCCAAACATCAATAAAATTAACTTATTGGAAGAAAGACTACAGGTGAAAATGGGGAACCAAAATGTAGTCCTAGAGTTACCAAATCTTTCATTAAGGCTGTAACTTGAGCTCGATGACACATTAACTGTAACATTTTATTTTAAAATACAATAACCAAAGAATCACAATACATATAACTTTATGATTTATTGCTAAAATTCTCTTAACTAAGATGTGTGATCTTGTTTACATTCTTTACTCGTATCCAAATAGTATGAAGGAAAACAAAAGGACTCACATTAACCTATTTATAATAAAGGAAGACAAATCAAAGTTCTAGATAAACAAATTTTTTTATTGTTATTCCCAACATAAAATTTAATCTGAATATAGATTTTGTTTTAACAAATTATATGATATATATAGAAATTAATATTCATTTTGCATTTTGCCAACAGAATTTGTAATTTTCTTTATTTAGATTTTATTTTATATCTCACATATTTTTAAAATATTTATATAATGTAGAAAGTGTAACATAATTGATATAGAATACACCTGCGTTTAAAAATACGTACCCAAAGACCAATATGTGTATAACAACAATAATATTGAAAACAGGATGTACTCCTTCTGTTTCTTGTCAAATTATATGAACTTTAATTAATATTTTAAGACATATACATACTTTAATATACCTTTGCCTTTGCCAATTTTGTATTAGGTAGAAACTTGTCTCCAATATGTGTATAACAACAATAATATTGAAAACAGGATGTACTCCTTCTGTTTCTTGTCAAATTATATGAACTTTAATTAATATTTTAAGACATACATACTTTAATATGCCTTTGCCTTTGCCAATTTTGTAGTAGGTAGAAACTTGTCTCGTAACTCCGCCGCATCAATGGTATTGAAATGATTTTCTGGAATCCAATTTCCAGTTTTGGGATCTCTCATCCAAAATATATCCTTCTCTACCCCTTTCGAAGGAGACTCAGCCACTTTCCGGATACCGGAAGCAACATTCCGCTCCGCTGCTACTGTGTATTCCCTCCTGCATTCACATAAAGTTAAATCGTTTCTAAATAAGAAAATCTAACATATTGAAAAGGAAATTAAGTATGACACTTTTTTTTTTAATTTCTACTAAAACTTGAACCTGATTGTATATTTAAGTTTCACCTATTTTTTTGTCTGAGTGTTAGGGTGGAGTCTTTTATGTGCTAAAAGTAGAGTATTTTATTAGTAAGATTTGGTGATTGGGTAATGTGTGTCACACAAGCGGCTCAATTTGGGAACACGAAACCAAATTATAAAATATAGCCACAAAATTTTGAATTTGCCTGGCAAGAGAAATTAATAGCTTGTTTGGCTAAATTTTTAAGAGGTAAAAAATATATATATATATTTTTTAATAAAAAAGTGAGGCGTCAATTTTTAAGAGGAAGTAAATGCTTCTCAAGATTAGCAGAAACTATATTTTTTTTTGTGAAGCTAAAAGTAATTTTCTCAAAAAAGCGACAAATTGTGTAGCCATTCATGTGCGCTAGCGCATTAAGCAAGCTTGGTAGGACGAGCAAGCTGGATTGAGAGGTGTTGACAGCGAGACTCGACCCCTGACCATCCTTATCAAATCCACCAATTCAGCCAACCTTACGGATATTAGTTTCATAGTTGTATATGCATATATAACGTTGAAGTTTGATTTCTAACCTGAGATTGAGAAAGAGAACATTGCTGAAGGGAAACCTAGGCATATTGAATTGAGATAGATGTATAAACTTGTAAGTTTAATTGAACAATAATATGTCTTTTTAATTGAAGTTAAAAGAAAACTGATAAATATATATATATATATATATATATATATATATATATATATATATATATATATATATAGGCAAGAGCAAAATTAGTAACCTAATAGGACTTGGATTATCATGAGATTCGAAGATGGAGACTTGCAAAGCAAACTGTTGAGAATAATCGGGAGAACTTCTAACAGTAGATGGTTACGTAAATTAAGGATTAATTCCTAATTGATAATTGTTAATTCCTCCTAAAAATATAATGAAGATTTCGGAGTATCCATATTTATTTATAATTATAGGATCTTGAATATGGTCATCTTCTTTTTATAGTACAACTAATGCGTTTAGAATATAAATAAGGAGCCCATAATTACTCATTTCCGTTTATTTTTATTTATCCACTATACTAAAAAATAATTGTTCCATTTTACCTATCTACTTTAGAAAATCAAATCAAGAGATAATTTTTAATTTACTCTATTATTAACTATTGTCATTTCTCATAAATTCATTTTCAACGCATTGAATTTATTATATCCGATAAAATTATCCATTCTATTTATTGCTTTTTAAGGAATTGTGTTAAGTCAATATTGGATAGGTATAACCACAAGCTAAGTTTATAAACTAAGCTCAAAAATTATTTAGAAATTTATATATAAACAAATTAGAGAAAAATTATTTAATTAACAAATGGTAATTATGTTTTATAGAATCGAACAAAAAGAGTAATATTAACTTTTTATATATGTCCACTTGAGTTAAAAGTTACATAGAGTGTCGGTGTAATTAATATTTTTTACACAATCAGATCATTAAAAACCCGCCTCAAAATATGAATTTAAAATTTTAAAAAGAGTTGAGGTATATATGTCATCAATAAAAGGAATTTTACACTATTACATTTCTTTTGCATGATGTAGCTAAGTAATCTTTCTTATATTAAAATCACAAATCAAATATTTTAAAGGTACCTATAAATGTCATTTAAACAACTGATGACGATAACATAAAAAATTTCCTTTACGTAATAATAATATATAACTTAAACTTTCTTATAAAAAATAAGACATATTATTATTACATCAAAGTATTAATAATTTAATAAAATGTGGTTTTATCGCGACGATATATATATCTTAAATTCTATTAAATTAAAATTTTGAAAAATTAAATTCCGGTATTTTTATGTGTGGAGCATTCCACTTTTACCATTTTGGGTGGCTTTATTGCGTTAAGAATATTGCTCTTATTCGAGATGAAGAGCATCAATTGATGCTCCTATCCTTGATAGTCGCTGGTGTTAAAAATTTATTCGTATATAGAATGTTTATATGAAATTAATATAATTTATTATGGTTATGTGTTTGATGAAGTGAACATATATATTAGTTAATTATATTAACTAAAAAGATAATTTAATTAAAAAAACAAAAAAAACATGTAATTTAATTAAAATTAATTTAAAAATTAAATTTTTCTTCAGTTTTGAACAATAGATATTTTCTTTTTTTTATTCTAATTGACTTTTTAAAAATATTTATTTTACTTTTACATTATCAACTTTGTCTTCTTCTTTTTACTTCTTTAAAATCATAATATACACACACATAAATATTGTATATTTTAATTTATGTAATAACTTTTTAATAAAATAAATAAATAAAAAATAAAATAAAAAATACTAATTGAAAGTTAATAACGTTCTGATATGAAGTTAATTAGCAGAATAAAAAAATAATTTTATTAATAATAACTCAAACTCTAATATTTCTTTATACAAGTGAAAATAAAAGGTAATACTAATTTTATAAATATATTTCAATGTAAAATACAAAAAAGGCAAATTTAAAAATTATTTATAATATAAATTAATTTTAAATTAAATTTTAATTATAATTATATTATAAAATATTGCGTTTTAGTATTTTTAATTGTTCATTATTATAATCGTATGTAAAATTAATCAAAACATAAATATACACACATGCTTGCACATACACATATACACATTTAATACATATAATATTTTAATAACAAATAAAAACACTAAATCACATTAAATTTTGTGATAAATTCATGTTCTACTTAATATTAGTGAATTTAATTAAGAAACTATAATATCTAGGTTAAAAATAAATATTATTATTTTTTTTAGTTTTTCTGTTTTTTTAAAAAAAAAGTTTCAATATTTGTTAATTTTGGTTTTTTTTAAAAAAATTAATTAAAAAAAAAAATATCTATTATTTAATTAGAAAAGTTTAATTTTTAAGTAAAATTGAATAGTGAAAATACTTTTACTTATTTCGATACATATTATATAATTATTAATTTAATAAAATACTTGATTCAAATAATTTTTAGCCCCTTTTGCCTTAATGATTACGTCTCCCATCAGCTTTGGACTGATACCAAATTTGGGATAGAAAATAATTTTCACCCATTCTTTAATTTGTTTTATTCTTGTCGAGAGCCACGTGAAAATTTCCAAAGTGTGGTTAATCTTTGTCATATTCCGTTTGTTCATTGACAATTGAGAATCAAAGGACACGTTGCAAGTTGCAGAAAAAGGATCACAATTTCTTAATTTTGTTATATATATATAATATTTATAATTTTAATCAATAATCTTTCAAAACAGTTTTTTTAATCGCTTTAAGATAAAAGAATAAAATTTGTGTATCTTATATTATTTTAAATCTGCATTATGGTAAAATTATATACGAACATATTATTATTCTTTATATAACTTATCACCAAAAGCGTGCGTGTGTGTGTGAAGTTATTATTATTATTATTATTATTATTATTATTATTATTAGAGAAAAGGGTCAAGACTATATCACTGTGTGAAAATAGATCGGAAATATACCTTTGTTTGATTTTGGGCTCAAAAATATCCTTACCATTAGAAAATTGGCTCACTATTACCCCCTCAAAACTAACAGTTGCTATGTCACATTAAAATTCATCTAAAATAAATTTATTTTTCTAACTTGAGAATTTAAGTTGGAAAAAAAACTTATTATTAAAGGTCTTGATACCCTTGTGTGAGGAAGATCAAATTGAGGATGAAGATTTGGGAGGAGGTACCATTTAGAATAAGGAAATCCAAATTGGAGCGTCAAAATGTAAAAAAAAACACTATTTTATTAATATTGATTTTGTTACGTAAGACGATGAGCGTGAGAGTCTGCTATCAAAGGAAAAGGAAAATATTTTAAATTAAGATATTCTAATTTCAGATGAGTTTCCGTGACATGACATCTATTTAGCTTTTGAGGGGATGAAGTGAGCCAAATCCTAATGATAAGGATATTTTATTGTTAAACAAGAACATATTTAATCCGTTTTCAATATCCAAAATATTTTTTTAAAACTCTTTTCCTATTTTTAAATTTGCTGAATGAGATTTGTATTTAGCCAAAATTTTAGATACTTCAACTCCTTGATATGAATTCCATTTAGGACATACTTTAATACTTAAATGGCATCAAACTGGTTTTGTTTATGAACTAGTTGATCTTCTCTTTATACTTATCAATAATTTATCTAATCTTTAATGAAATTAAATTGTGAGACGGATTAATGATTTTTCCTTAAGTCCGTTTGGATTATTTTAAAAGTAGTATTTGAATAAAGGTATTTAAAAATTAAAGAAGTTGAGATTTCTAACTTAGAACTTTTAATTTATTTTAAGTAGTTTTTTAATTTGTTTAAGTAATATCTTTTGTTTCTTTTTTTCCAAAATACTTAAATATCTAAAAAACAAAAATATATAATTTGATCAATTTTTAATCTAATCCAAACAAAAATATATAATTTGACCAATATATATATATATATATATATATATATATATATATATATATATATATATATATATATATATATATATATATGAGCAAATAATTAAAATATAGTATAGATAGATAGATAGATATGAACAATCCGATAGTTTTGTAAATAATTTAATAGTTTGATAAATAAAAATCTATTAATATATATTACAACATTTTCATAAATAACACTATATAGTAAAATAATTATATAAAATAGCATAATTTATTAGAATTAAAAAAAGTATATTCTTCTATTTTCTTACAATTTCTGTGTCATTATGATTGTATCTAAATTTTAAACCACATAATTCTTCCTTAATTGGTGTTTTTATTTTTTTAAGAGGAGTGATGTAATTAATGGGAATAACTCACTCTTTTTATGATCTTGGACATTTTTTCATATATAAAATTTAAATCAAAATTTCATTCATTTTTCTAATCAAATCGCAGATTTTGAAGAAATTTTCTTTTTCTTTAGGTATATCATCATTGCATATTTGAGAAATTTTTTTGAATTTATGCGATATATGTATCGAAAGCTCGTTTATCTAAATGAAAGTTATATATTTCAGCAGAAATGTGATATATACTAATAAACGTAAAAAAATTTGTTATTATAAAAAATATGATACTGAAAAAAGTATCATCAATTTCAATAAGTCAAAATTGAAAAAAACAGATACAATCAAAAGAATCTATAATTTGAAGAATTTTATAACATTATATGTTTTATAAAAATTGATCTGTTATCGCAGCGCTGATGAATATGAACGGGTAATTTTCAATTTGTAATTTATTAAGATCAATAGTGATGCATGGACAATAAATCAAATAGTTGCAAAAAAATTCTAAATTGATTCACAAAGTAATATGGGTATTTTATATTAATGTATCTAGTAAAATATTAATACATACTAATAACAAATTGGTACAATATATTGATACACACAAATCAATACATTGATACATAACAATTCTAGAATTATCGGAAATATGATTCCTAATCTAATGCGGAATTCTAATTTCTCCGACAATAGTATCTCCGAGTAGTTAACGAAAAATAAGAAGCACCCGCCCATCGACCCGATACAGATAAGATAATAGATTCGGTAGACCAATGAGAATTATAATTCTCTACATTTTCTTCACCAAAAATTTTGAATCCTTTTTTTATCTCTAGATCTACAATTCTGCAATACGAGATCGTCATGGGCGAGATATATATATATATATATATATGTGTGTGTGTGTGTGTGTGTGTGTGTGTGTGTGTGTGTGTAGAGAGAGAGAGAGGAGGTGATGGATAGAAATAATGAGAATTTTGAAAGAGGTGATGAGAGAGAAATGGGATGAAATTTTTAGGAAATTTGGGAGAGAGAATTTTTAAGGGAGTTACAATGAAGATAAAGGGATTAAATTGGAGAGATGATGTAGTAAGTTGGAAAGAGAATATAGAAAATTTGATAAATAATAATTATTTTAAAAAAAAATAATGAAATTAAGCTATTTCTGTAATTATTTTAGTATTTTTTATAATTTTTAAAATTGCTAATTATCATAAATAGCTAATTAAATTTACTAATTTATGTAATTTTTCCTATATGTTATAACCTATTGATGGATCTATGATTACTATTATAGGTTAGTAAAGTTTCAAAAGACTAGTTCATCTAGTTAATTCAATATATATATAAATTGATTATTGCTTCGAACATATTCTATCATTGTTATTATTTTATTTTCATTACTGATGAACTTTATAACGAATTTTAATTTGACAAATTATAGTAATCAGATATTGATTTTTAATAATTTTAATTAAAATATTGTGTTATAAATTAGGATAATATTTTATCTAATTCATTATAAAAATAATATTTTATGTCAAATCTATTTGTATATGATTATTACTTGTAATCAATATGTATATATATATATATATAAAAAAAGATTTAGGCGTCTTTATGTGGCGTAAATGCTGGCTCCGATCGTATTTTCTTTTTATAGTTTTTTTAGCATTTTCTCTCCCCCTTTTTTGCATTTTCATAAATAGTTGTATAAATTTTTATTTTCTACATAATCTTTTCATATTTAGTTGTTATTGGTGATTTCCTTTCGGCTTCACGCATTAACAATATTTATGCAATATTTTGACATTCTTAGTGCACTTTATAAAAACAAACAAAGTGTGAAATTAAATCGATTCATCACATTATATATTGTTTATCTTGCTTTGCCAAATTTTATTTTCTGATGAAACTTACGCTCTTTTAAGTATGGTGTTTTTCTCGGGTATAAGTTACAACACAATATGAGTAAGTCTAAATTCTTAATTATTAGGGAAGCTTAAAAATCATTACTGTTAGAATGTGTTGGAATAACTTTTTTTGTAACATTTTTTATTTTAAAAAGCAAAAATTCTGTTTACTAAATTATTGACATGCATTAGTGTGACTCTTAGAGCTGCGCTCTCCTCTTTTAATTTTTCATGGCTTGTATGGTTGTACTCTTATTATCATCTTTATTCTTTTTCTTGATTAGCTCTTTTCACTTTATATGGCTTGTTGTAATTAAGATATGGTCTTATTCGGTAAAGAATTTGATTATTCTTTTTTCTTTTTTGCCTTCATCAAAATCTCCTCTCAATCTTAAATTATTAAGTGTTAAAAATCATTTAATGGCATAAATTAACGATTACTCTTCCTCCTAATTTACAAATGAAGAACTCATGAGTTTGAGTCGGATAAAACTCATACATACGTGAAAAAAATATTTAAATTTATTAATTATTTTATAGCAACATCTCTCACAATTAACTATTATTTCTTTGAGATCTATACCATGAAATCGATAATGACTACTAGCCACATTCTTAAGAGACATATGTTGATAGAAATTATACAACTTTTAGCAAATACTGCTATCGTTACGACCTTTTTGATAGAAAAAATATATAAATATATATTGTATACAATTAAAAAAAATAAATTAACAAAGATTAAAAAAATCGAAAGACGAGAGAAATTCGAGCATTCAAATGGCCACAAATAAAACTTGTATTTAATAAAGGTTATTATCTCATAAGGCCATTAATTTTCTTATTAAATATATATCAAAGCTCAATAACATCCGATGAAAAGATCAAAAGTGTAATGATTGTATCCTTTCAACTATTTTAATAATAGAATTGTAATTAATACGGCAAAAGAATTATTTTAGCCGTTCAAAAAAGTCATTAGACATTCACTTGAATTGTTAATAAATTATCTCGATTATGAAAGAATATAATTAACTATATAAGTAGGTTTTAAATCAGCTCACTATCTATTGGCGCCTGGCTACAATACATTTCATCTGGTTCAATCCTATCTCACAAACTTTATTTAGATTAGTAGAAAGCAGGTGGATGATAATAGCAAGACTTTTCTGAAAAATATAGCAAAAGATATACACCATTAAACTTACAATTTTAGTGATTAAATTCATTTTTCTTCTTTGTTGCTTTCTATTAGTATTATCATATGTTATAATTGAGATGACAAATATCTTCTCACTCTTAACTTTTCGGGTTTGAGCCTTGAAATGAAACATCTCATGG
Organism: Datura stramonium; assembly: GCA_018107945.1. Taxonomy (NCBI): domain Eukaryota; kingdom Viridiplantae; phylum Streptophyta; class Magnoliopsida; order Solanales; family Solanaceae; genus Datura; species Datura stramonium. The sequence continues at coordinate 44,796 of JACEIK010003098.1, read as the reverse complement.
CATCGATAGGAACGTTTACTTTTAAAGTTGAGTTCTACGGCACAAATTCGGATATCTCAAAACAAGTACACAATATTAGTGAAATTAAAAAAAACCTCCTCACAGTATTCATCAAATGATATATTGCTATTTATGCGATTTATGTTAATTAGAAGCACTAGGTATTATTATTTTTTCTTGATAATTGTATGGGCTTTTAACGATAATGAAACCTTTGTAATTTTCTCATCATAACATTAAAATAATAATAGCAATCTTAAAGAATTATAAATACAAATACAAATTGAACAATTTGCACATATTAAGAGGAGCAACTAGGGTTGCTTAGTTTTTAGTCTTTCATGTCTACCTAGTATATGCCTAATAAAAAATATTATTAAAATAAAATTAATAGAAAAAATAATAAACAAGAAAATAACAAAAGAAAAGAAATGTGATCTAAGAAAAATCAAAAGGCAATACGAATATTTTTTGCTTTTCTTAATTAAATTCTTAAATCTTAAAAGTTTGAAAATTAAATTTTAATTTAAAATATTTACAAGCAATATTAAGAAATAATTAAAGATAAATAAGTTAAAATTACATGATTCTTAATTTGGCGTACGCAATTAGAAGATCAAATTAAAGAGGATCATTTGTTCAGTAATTGTTAAGTTAAATTTTCTTTTCTTTGATATCAATCTTACACGCAGAAAAATAGAGAAAAATAAATCAATTGATATATAAAGATTAATATTTTTTATTAAAGTTTATAACAATTTTGTTATATTTTTATTTATTTTTAATGCTGTGGCAGCGGGATAATTTCTAGTATTAATAATAAATGTCATTAATGAAGGTTCTGCATAATTTGAGATTAGCAAGCAAAATATGTTTATTTGGTATGATTGAGTATTTTTAATAATTTTTAAAATTTATAAGTATAGGTCATATATTATGTTTTTAAAATTGAAATATATTTTTAAAAACCTTAGATCAACCCTTTCAAAACTCAATCCAAACTTTATTCAAATTTAATTTTTAAAAATTATGACCAAGCGCTAACTAAAAATCAAGTTAATGTGAATAGTTTTGCCTTTATAGTCGCTCAATGACTATATTTTATTTATTTATTTAATAAAAGGTAAATTCGAATAATAAGTATTTTTCATGTTTAATTTTAAAATGCTGGATTTGAATTATCCAACAAGCAAAATACGACAATTTAATGTTTTTATCTACTAGCTAAAAAACGAAATTAATCACTCATGTGCATGATTTACCACTTATTTATTTTTGAGTACCCTACATTAATCAATATAATGTTTAATTTCTTTGGTTACTCCATACCTACTTTGTTCCAATTTATACAGTACTATTTGGGGTGTCAAGGGTTCTTAATTAATTACTTTTATTTTCTTTTATAAATATTTTAAATTATTAACAACAATATATGTCATTTATGTTGTCATTTAATACATGAAGAGTCGAGTTCTTTAGTTACCTAAATAAAAGTATTTCGTGTGAAAAATCTTTGCCCAGGATGTAAAAAATCACGACCTACTATCATAGCATTGTCAATCTTTACTAAAACTCAAAGGGAAATATTTTGGGTCATAACACTAATCTATAACCAAATTGGCTAACTCTGGCTCTTTCTCTTCTGGATTATAATTTTCTCTTTTCAAATTCTATCAATTTTGAAAACCTTTTACCTTCGTAAAAACCACACACAACTACAAATCTTCTTTGAAAATAAATGAATTACAAAATTTAAGAACAATCAATGATCGACTAGAACTAAAGCACTAGCTTCTTAGAACAAATTCTCTTTGTTGTTAGATTGACTCTCATAAAGCACTCTTCCTGCAATGACTATTATTGCAAAGAATAAATCTTGATCTGTGTGAATAACATCCTTTCAATAGCGTAGTAGGTGCTTTATATTAGAGTGGTAATTTAATCGAATATTTTAAAGTCGAAGCCAAGAATCGAGCCAAAGCGAGCGACGACGACAACGGCGGTGCAAGGCTTGCCTTCTTCTCGACCTTGCAATAACATGAAGGAGTGTTTCTATATTTAAGCTTGTGAGTTTTCCTTTCCACCGCTGTTTAAAAGTGGGAGAAATGCTTCATCAAAAGCAAAAAAAAATACTTTATTCAAATATCATTTTTCCTCATATTTTTTCTCTTCGTTTCCCATTTACCTATCAGCCAAACCCAGACTTGATTTCCTTATTTGTTTCGACCGTACGGTTTCTCCCATTTTCAAAACTCTGTTTCCTTTTGTACAAATATTTTCGATGTTGAGTTATTGTTCCTAGATCCACAATAATTATGCCAAACCAAGTTCTTTAAGGAATTCTTATACCTTTGGGAATTTGCTTTATGTTCTTCGATGTCAGTTGTCTCCAATCTCTTATGAAGGACATGGTTCGTTAACCGTGCATAAAATTTACGCCAATCTAGTTCTTTGATAAACATGATAAGGTTTGATCTCTTATAGTCATTTGTCACTCATCGCGCTAAGTCTGTCCGCGCCCCGCCTTGGGGGTATGACGCTTTGAACTATTGCTAGTTCTTGAGCCTAGGCACTTTGGTGCACGGATGACTCAACTCTAATTCACGAATCAATGGGCTATATAAGCGGTATGTCTGACCCCAGGTCGGCTAGGCCTATGGCCACACAGTACAACAACAACGGCTAACGAATCTCGTTAATATAAGAGACTTTCATGCGAGTGAATAAAGGCCACGTGACTGGACATATTTACAAGATCAATATAACATATGCTACTTGACTACTACGTGGCCAAACTAATTACTTCTTCTGCGAATAAGGCCTCGCATTTGATATGAGCAACTAAATATACGCATGTTGCCCGATGACCTGACTAACCACGGGAAAATATATACGTCTGACCTAAAGTGCGATAGATGGAGTGGGGTGGCCAGGCCACGTCATGGCCTGGCAAAGAAATAGACCTCTGTTGTCTAGCTCAGGATGGCAGGCCGATGACTGTAATTGTTTGGAATCACGAGGGATCGGCTCCTATTACATAGTACACACGAGCAAGTAATGGCGCCCCAAACGGGCGTCGATTACCAACGGTACAAAGCCATATGAAGCAAAAGCATAAGAATATAAACATGATACTAGATGATGAAAGCAAGAGTATGCGCTGTCAGGGTGGCGGGATGCGAAACCAAGCTTATATGCGAAGGTAAGGAAGGAGCATACTGTCGACGTGGCGTTTGCTTTCTATCGGCTAATAATAACATGTATATACATATAACATACGGACTACCACCATCACAGCGGCGAAGGTGCCAACCAACACCTGCAGTCATATACCCTTACCCGGGTCAAAACCATCGAAAGTAAATCACTCAAAGCTGCTACTAACTACGAGGCACCTCTACATTTGGGTCTCCAGGCTAGGGACTATGGCCTCTGATATATACATAGCGTGCCGAAGGTCGGGAGGACTCTGTCTTGAACTCGTACTCTTAGCCACTACAGCCTTTCTATGTAATGTTATCTTCGTCGACTTCTCGTATAATCTCCATCCAATGTTAAATTATACAGCGGACGCCTGCTGCCCAGGTGGCGTATCCCCACCCTCGGCGGGTCGACACGGTTACCCGGGGCGGCGAGGACGGCCCAAGGTGCCCTCACTGCCACAAACGGGTCTGACAAACAATAATCACGTATATGACGTGTTGTCCAGAAAATACTATCCGTATTTTTGATATGATTACGATTCTCTTTTACGCATTAAGCCCGATTCTCATCTTAGACTATCACGTATACAGAAATATTATCATTGTCTAATATTTACCCACTAACTTTGTCCGAATATGAACGCATAATTTTATAAAACATGATTCTTGGATTAAATGTGGATATTCTGTTTCTGGGTTCTTTGTTAAGACTTTACTCTGTTACTATACGGGGATTGCCATCTTGCCGAAGAACTAGCTACACATACCTTCGTTTCGATTCGACTATTTAGTAGCTGGAATTGATATTCATTATTTCTGTGCATTACGTATATATATATCAATTAGAACTAATACGCTAATATTACGAGAAAATATCACTTTAATATATATGGCAAACTTTGACTTATCGAAAAATGATCGAAAACTGTATTTCTCGAAGTTAAGAAGGGAGAAATACTCAACTTTTAGGGCTAGGAGTATATTGACACTAGTTTGGAGCAATTCCACTTACCTTAACTCGGTAGCACGACGATTCGCAGAGCCGAATTTTCAGAAACTAAATCCATAGGAATGCTTCCTGCTGCTCAATACCTCGGTATGCGGGAGTTAATTTGAGTTTGGACCTCGTTTAACTAGCGTAAACGGAAGGAATTTTAAAGGAATTCCTCGTTCCACCATTTACGGTTTTGTTCTGTGGAAATATATGAAATTATCATTAAAAACCGAAGTGAGGGTTTATATACTTGGGCACGGACAGGGCATCCGCGACACCAGCACGCCATCGCGGAGGGGCTGCGCCAGGCTCCTCGCGATGGTTCGGCGAGTCCTTGCTCCAGGTCTTTCCGGGCCTTTTCCTAGCATGTATGGCATCAAAATCTCTTAACCAACATGCAAAAGGCCATCTACATGTCGGGAATTTACGGGGTGTAACATCCTCCCCACTTAAGAACTTTCGTCTCAGTGTAAACTGTTTATAGGAACCTCAACTTTTTCCAACATTCTTAGAAAAATTTTGGCGAGAGTTTCCACATAATATGGACATTCTTGAAAAACGTTGAAATCACGAGAAAAGTCCAATACGAGGCCTTCCCTTTATAAGTAGTACGGTATTAAACCAGGACAAAAGATTAGAGTGGGTTATCTCGTTTATATATAATATATGGCACTGCATATGATAACAATACTAGCATACCGTGGTGACTAGGCTTGAAACAAGTGAGGATATGCGATTTTCATATCTTATATTGATGTCTCTGGTTCTTTATTACCTTGATTGCATGTGAAGCAATATCTTTAGTTCGACACGTGAATGCCACTTTGTCTAGTATGGCTCTTGGGTCCTCTTCATAGACCAGGCCCTTGTGGACATCTGGTGAGACAACTCGGGATGGGTCTCCCCATGTACTTTCTGCATGGGATCATGGAAAAGTGGAGTGACGGTTCTAAATTCTGGAGAAGAGTTCAACGTGCCACCCACTTGGCCTATTCTTGACGATACGTCAGGCCCCAATGAATCTCGGATGAGCTTATCTTTCTTGCGAATCTCATCACGCTCTGTTGGAACCACTTTCGAAATACCCGGTCATTCACATTAAATTCCGGGTCTCACAGGCGCACGTCGGCATACGATTTACAGCGGCTGCAATGGGTGATGGCGTTCTCTGATAAACCTTACCTTCTCCTCTTGCGATGAATAATATAAATGATGGCGGCTCCCTACTTCAAACTAGCAGCTAACGATCTACATTTTCATCGCCTAGCCTGAAAGAGCCGTCACGAATGTTGGTGTTGATAATTATTGTTATAAGCAAGAGCTGTCGGTAAATGCTCATCTGACTACCTCAATCAGCACACACACATGTGCCAGCATATCTGACGTGCGAATAATGTCGTTAGCACATCCGTGTCGGGTGGAATGTTGTGCTCAATTAATCTGCGCGTTCAGACCTCTGCAAACGACATAAATCTAGGCGTAAATTGTGCTCCTCTTTCAGGAGATAATAGATACTAAGAACAGGTGTAATCTAACTATTTCTCGATATACAATTAGTGTCTTTAAACAGGAAAATTTGGCTTTTGCGGCAGAAATGGGTTGATTTCGTCGATTCTACATCAACAATTACCCAAATGGAATCATGTGCATGTACACAGTGCAGGTAATCGCTGCAAAGTCCATGTTCCTTCTTCCCTTCCAAGAGCCACGGTATGTCTGGTCAATCTCTTGGTTTGGTGTTCGCTTTTACTTGTTGGCGGTTAGGACCTTGAAGTACACCAAATTTTCTTTCTTCATACACGGCACGGTGAGTCTCTTGATATCGTGGTACAATTTCGTCACGCCTGGGTGGATAGGCGATAATGTACCTCGCTCATAATCTGGCAGGCGAAGCCTGATATCTGGAACACAAAGGCGGCCTTACATACGCAACACGTCTCAGTTACACGAAAATGCGCTTTCCTGCGACTTGTCCTTAGTAGAACAGTCCAGGATCTTCATATTCCAGTTCTTCACCACCTCCATAACTAATGACAACAGGTGTTGAATTACGCTGTTGTCTCTGTACTTCCACAGGCAGCTCAAGCGGCTAATTTGGTGTATTTCTATCGGCCAACTCCCGTTGCTCGGGCCCAATCCTTCACTCCCCATGTTTCTTGGGTACAGGAGCGTTACTCTCTACGTTGGCTCACGGGTATTCTGAGAATGTTTACATCATAATCTCAACAATTCCAACGGCGGCTGGCTATACAAATTCAACTCCTACGAGTGAAGATATCTTGTTGGCTCTTATGGTCGGTGAAAAGATCCGCATGAATATATTACAAGTAATGTCTCCATACCTTTAAGACGCATGGATTAAGCGGCTAGTTCAGGTCATGGGTAGGATATTTCTTTTCGTGTTTCCTCGGTTATGCGGAAGCATAAGCAATCACTTTACCATGTTTGCATCAACACATCCCAACCCAATGCACGATGCGTCACAATACCTTTGAATAACCCTCACATGCATAGGTAATGCTAGCATTGGGCGTAGGTTAGTACGTAACAATTCTTGAGCTACTGCTCCACATGCCTCATCCCAGCTGTGCTACCGCGTCGAAACAATCCCAGAGGTCACGCTATGGTGGAGAATCCCTTAACAAATCTTCTATGACCCATCACTAATCCCAGTAAACTGCGGACTTCGGTCGGGTGGTAGGTGCGGGCCATGTTTGCTTGCATACTATTTTGCGTGTCTACCAGCATACTGACATCAGAGCACAATATGCCCACAGCTGCGAGTTTAGCCGAATTCACATTCGGAGAACTTGGCATATAACTGCGGATCCCTGAGAATGCAAAACCTTGTCAGTAAATGAGTGCAGTGGTGCGCACTCTGAGCGAGTACGAGGGTATTCGATCGCTCTTATCACGAACGAGGTCGGTATGGTCGAAGATGTTGTTCATTAGGTCCATAAATGTTGTTGGGACATTCGTCGATGCAAGGACATGACCAGGAACTCAAAATGGTGGTATGTGGCATTCTGAAGAGTTTGTCTTGGGAATGTCTCTTACGGACTCCGAACACGATGGTATCAGGAATAAGTCAATCTTGGAGAAATATCGCCTGTGGCGGTCGAACAAATCATCTATTAGAGACGGATACTTATTCTTAAATTGTAACCTTTTATTTGTCGCTAATGTATACACATGCGGCCAAAGCCATCCCTTCTTTCTCACAAATAAGTACAGCACCCAAGGGGAGAGTACTCGGCTGATAAACCCTTATCTATAGCAGATCCGCCCGAGTTTGCTCTTTTAACTCTCTGAGGTGTGAGAACCATACGATGCGGAGGAATTGGTATGAAGGCTGAGTGTTTTGGTAGCAAATCAATTGCAAAATCTATTTCTCTTCGGGAATACCGGTAGCTCTATACAAAAATACGTCGGGGAATTTCAAATTTCACCTTTGGAGCAATTGCAGAGTCGGAGGCTCACCAGAACATCTGAACTCGTATGTGGTAAATACATCCATAATATCAACTTCCTACTTTGAAGGTAGGAAATAAACCTACCACTTTTGAAACGTAGCGTGATATCTTCCATAAATGCGCCTCCCTGGAAAGTGGAATCCTGCTTAGTCTTAGTTGACATTCTCGTTGGCATAGCATGGCACCAACCAATCCATACCAGCAAAACGACAGCCAGTAATCATCTCTAGTTCTACAGATCTCTGTAGTCGGACAATCGGCAACCTCTCTTGTACACCTCGATAAATCACCTTTAGCTATAATGGAGTCTGGTGGGTGGCAGAATCTGAAAAGTGTTGAAGCAATTCCTAGTGCAACAACGAACTTTCGAGCCACAAATGGGAGTAACGTGGGACAAAGTAGACCACAGGTCCAATTAATACATAAGGGGTATGAGCAAATAGTCATCATACACATTACCCGTACGGGAGCCTGCGAGTCTGCCTCCACCCAGTATATTAGGTACGGCTTGGGCCGTGCAGAACTAGAGAGCTCTAATCTACCTCGGCCTCTACCCTGCCTTGAACGCTGAGGGCCTACGCCCTGCCCATTCAGCTGGGCTCATGACCTAAGGTACCTATCTTGGCTATCTCGGCTACCTTGTCCCCAGGCGTGGACAATCTGCGTCTTATGCCCTTCACCTTGCTTTGTATATAACACTACAGCTGGAGCCATGTCATAGCTCAGGGTGTTCGATTGCAAACATAGCGGGGTGGGAATGTGTACCAGCTTCTACCTCCTTTGATGAGGAGAATCCATTGTCAGAGCGCCACCGAGACTGGCGGCCAATGAATAAATCTACCTCTGCTACTTGATCTTGAAGGCGGGAGTCTAGGTAGCTATCGAAGCTGGTAAGCCTATCAGAAAGACTTTTAAAATTTATGATATAAAATAAGTTATAGATATTTAAGCGGCTATAAATTATCTAAAATAAGAAATTTAAAGTTAAATTAATTTTTAAACTAAAATTATTGTATTTAACTTGATTAATTTTAAAATATAAGTTACCTTGATTTGAAGTTGCAAAAATTAAAGATAACATACAACTAACATGTAACTACATGAGATAAATAGTGAACTCTTTAATTTCAATAATTTAAATTTTATATCCGATCACATAGAAAATCAAATACTTTGATCCTAGGGTGGAAGGTAGGGACTGGGGGAGTACAGTGAAGGTTATTTCTTTAATTAGCAAACACACTTTCCACGTTTTAAAACTAAAATCAAATCCTCTCCGTGTTTCAATTTTATTTATTTATTTTTATTTTAATTTGATATAATATTAAAATTAAATAAAAATTTTAAATATATTATGTAAAAGATTAAATTAAAAAATGTTTTCTTTGGAATTACAAAAAAAACAATAAAATAATTCTTGTGATATTACATCTATATATCATTACATTGGGGACCATATGTAAGTGAAACTAAGGTAGCAAGTAGAAGTTACATGAGAAATGTCAAGACATTCCATTGGGCTTACGATAAATGTGTGTTCATATTGGGAAATACTATTAACCACAAAAAAAGTTCAATTATATATACGATCTTTCAAATTTATTTTTTATTTTGATATTTTATTCCAGCCTCATTTTATTTTAATTTTCTAATTTTATTCTTTGTATTTATTTAGACATAAGAATATATTAATTGGTGTAAATTATTTAACATATTTATAAATATTTTTAGAAAGATACAAAGTATTTAATTAAATAGCAGCTATATATTTTATTTTTTTCATATCATTAGGTAATCTGAATTTCACCCACATTACCTATTTTCTAATTTTTAACTCACTCTATTATTGGTAAAAAAATCTATCTTCAATATGAATAAAAGAAAATCAGCACTTCATTCCATCACTAATAACAACTATGGCTAAATTGGACGGGCTGTAGGGGTTAAGTCATAATTCACAAAAAAAAAAAACGTAAAAATTAATAATTATAAAAACATAAATATTAAAAAAATCAAAATCATAAATTTTAAAAAAGAAAATTGAAGGATGTCTGTTGATTTTTAATTTTTATTTTTGAAAACTAAATACGGATGATGATTTTTAAAGTGTAAAATTATAATTTAGAAATAAATAAAAATAATGGCTTAAAAATTAGTATTTTATGTTTGAATGGAACAAGAAAAATAGAGTTGAATGGAGTACCAAAATAAAAAATGAGGACAAATTTAGCAGGTTGTCTAATGTGCTCTTAATTTGGCCAAATAAAATTTATGCGCACGATTGAAAGGGTATATCATTAATAAATACATCATATGTGTGCGCACCGTACTTTTATCCACTTAAAACCTCGGTAAGCAACATATATTAACTTGAATTATTTTAATAAAAATCAATGGAGGGTCAGTGTCGTCTTTTTGTGTAGTACCATTCCGAGTAATTTTCCGAAGCCAATTGATTTGTATTGGCCTTATATATTCTCCTCTCTCCCTGACTGGGTTTTCCAACAATCAAAATGAAATGGGTTTTACAGGATTGGAAGAAGAGCAAGTGTAGTATAACTTTTCTAAAATTGAGAAAAGTGAAATCCATAATGTTCCTTGTCAATCATATTACAGATCAATATTCTGCCAATAACTCTAATTGCTTTCTCAAATCTTGTTTCTTCTGCCATAAGCTTCTTAATATTCACAAGAAGTCTATATGTACAGGTACACACATATATATAATTAAGCACTATTGCAAATTATAGAAGTAGGTTATGAAATTTGTCGGTAGTTTCCAGTTAATTCGTTACTAAAAAGCTTTTATTTTCTTATAATTTATCACTTATCCATAGCTAAAAGGGATTGGCTAGCATGATTCTTTTTATTGTTTAGCTATAAAATCACTAATTTCTTGTTTTCTAATTAAGCACTATACCTACATTACTATTGCTTAATTCTGCATTTTAATTGTGATACTTACATTTTAGTTTATTTCGGAAATAATGACATTCTTTTATATTACAAATAATTCAAATTAAAATTTTTTATTTATTTTGGTTTTTTTTGTTTTTTAATTTTATGATTTATTTTAGATTACAAGTTTCAAAAATCTTCTCTTAATTCTTAAACTTCATTTTATATTGGCATGTGTAGCTGGATAGAGGTGAAAAGTAATCAGTTAAACTCCGTGCACGATAGCATACATATAAACACTGAATACAGGTATGTACATAGCAATTAATTTATCGCTCCTAGCTAATTGAATTTATTTTTTATAAAATCTAATTCCGTATTTTCTAATTAAGCACTATATCTACATTTAATTAAAATACTCAATTGATGTGATATTTTCATTTAGTTGTTTAGAAATATGATTGAATTAATTGTTGCAGGGGTGAGCTGGGTTTCTGCAGTGTGGACTGCAGGAATAGGCAAATATACCTGGATGAATTGAAAAAAATTGGAACTTATACTAAAAATATGTTAGCATCCTTAGTCCACCAACGTCGACAGGCTGGCCGGTGTAGTCGAAATACCGTTCCGTCGGAGGATTACCGGCAGCATGGCAAGCCATCGTCTACTAAGAATACTCAAGTTACATTCACCCTCTCATAGTAGTATTTGATTTAGATAATGTATAATGGAATGCTAATTTAGAATTTTAAATTTACGAGTTTTATTTCACTATTTTATTTATTTATTGGTTTGGGATTGGGGGCATTGTTAGAGGCGATGAGGGACAATATGATCATGGCTAATTTGCCCCGATTTCTTTTTCAATTTGAGAATCAACCAACGGAAAAATCCGTAGCCAGTGTGAATGCAACAGTGCAGGGGCATGTGCTAAATTCGGTATTGAATGGTGTGTGCAAAATGGCTATAAAAAGTACTCACTGGAATTGGACTCAATTTTTGTAGTTGATATTTTGAGAAACAAAGTAACCAACAATCTAAAATTTAAGAGTATCATTGAAGATACTTTGTAGTTGTTGAGTTGTATTGTGTTATATTAAATGCGTTTGGTCACGGCGTAAAGTTTAAGAAAAATGAATGTGTGCGCCCGTCTTGGGGGTATGGTAGCGCTCTTGCTCTTGGGGCCTGAAGCGCTGGACCTGCGGCGCAGTAACCACGATGTCTGTTGGCTAACTACGATTTACGGAATCAACGAAATTTCTCTCATGTTTGCTTAATCTGGCCCCACAAGTAAGCCCAAATATAACCACTGTCTGACATGACCTAACTGAGAATCTCATCAATATACTTAGAGCACCATGCGGAAGTGACAGGCCATACATCAGCATTGGTTTTCAACCCAGAACTAAATCAACTACTCTGGCGGCGGAAAGGTCACCAACTACTAATTGGGTAAGGCCCCACCACACGGCCAACATAAACAACTAAGCATCGCCTGTTTTGCCTTTTGACCCAGGCGCCTTATTAATACGGGAAGAGTATATCCCAGGTCTGAAGCCTGCAGAATGCGATAAGATGGTCGGGATGGGGCCCCAACCTACAGTACTATCTGACAAAAAAGAAAAATGGTATAAACCTCACGAGATATCAAGCTCAGGATGGCCAGGGCGATGACTCCTATGGCGGCTAGGATCACGGTGGAAACCGCCAGTCTACATGGGTGCACACAACGGGCCAAGTAATGCGGCGCCTGGCTTAGTAGGTACCCATTTGATGTAGAGTATGTAAAAATCAAACTGAACATAGCTGAATATAGCAAATATCTGGTAATTACGAATAGCGAAAGTGTCCCGAAGCTATGCAGTTTGGAGGGATGCGAAATAAGAACTATAATCTTGAGTAAGGTAGAAGCATGCTTGTCGACGTAGACCCTACTGTCCTGATAGCTAATAAACCACTTTTCTTATTACATATACCAACATACAAGGACCTGCTCTACCCGACCTCAACCCGAAGGTATCAGCCAACACACAATCTATATCTACTAAATTGAAACCATTAAAATAAGTTACTCAACTCACTAGCTACAGGCACGCTCTGCCGTGTGCTGGGTATGCGGCTTAGGCTCTACGGGCTGGCCTCTTGTGTCACGAATTCAGGAGGACTCTGTACTTGTGTCATATACGTATCGTATCTGTAATGCACACAGTGCATAGCGCTCGGTAGGGTAAGCTATAATGCTATGCGAATCAACTTTGATATGGGAATGTTGCATCAATCACTTACCGTCCTCACCAGGACGGCATGCCCACTTCTTGGGTGACGTATTCTCACCACCTCCAGCAGGCGTGACCTGACCAGTGCTTTAGGAGCGGCAAAAGGGAAGCTCAAGGTGCCACTTATAGCCTGTGGTCTCAACAAACAATAATCGCATATATGACATGTTCGATGCGAAATACTATCTCATGTTTGATGTTATATTGAATCTCTTTTACGCATTAAACTATTCTCATCTTTGAGCTATCTGTATGCGGAATATCATTGCACGATATTGCTTTAACGCATTACAGATCTGACATAACATAAAACATGCTTCTTTGGATTCCTCTTGGACTCAATATTTTCGACTTCGAATTCTTTCTTCTATAGTTCACGCCATTTTCTATACTAGGATTACTAACACACCGAAGGGCAGTTTTACATACCTTCGCTTGATTTTCCTTGGCGTAGCCATTGAAATCTTTCTTCTATTTCTCCCATGCATTCTCATATATATATCAATTAGAACTAATCGTTAATATTAGAAAGAAAATATCACTTTTAATATATATAACTAAACTTTGACTTATCGAAATACGAAATTTGAAAACTTGCTATTTCTCGAGTCCAGGAGAGGGAGAATACTCACTTTAGAACTGAGGTACATTTACACTATTTGGAGCAATTCCTTACGCCTTTCGGCCTGACGATTAGCAGTAGAATTTGCAACCAAGCAGCGGGGAATGCTCCTTGCGCTTAATATCATTGTGCAGATTACTTTAGTTTGAATGAGTGTTGTGTGTCGGATGAATATTGGTAAGAAATCTTTGTTCTCCCCTGTTCCCCCTCATTTCTTTGAAATTTAAAGAATTTATGAAATAAGCCGAAGTGAGGGGTTTTATATACTTGGGCTGGATGGGGCCTCCGTGACCTGTTCCATCGCGGAGGGGGCTCTGCCTTGCTCTCCTCAAACAGTTTGAGCAAGAATCACTTATCAGGTCTTTCTCTAGGGCCTTTTCCTAGCATGTATGTGGTCTCAAAACTCTGTGACATGTAGATAGACACTCATGCTTCGAGGCTACGGGGTGTAACAGAATGACTTTGAAATTTATGATCTAAAATAAACTTTAGACAATTTGTGTTGCTACAAATCACTTCATTAATAAACAAATAAAGTGAATTTTAAGAAGTTAACTTGGATGGTAGATTTGCCCTCGGATGATGGAAAGCTGCCTCCCTCCGGTTCATTTTATTTGTCGTCCTTATTAAAATAGATGATTCAAAATAATTTAAAAATTAAGATATAATTTAATATTTTAATTAAAAAACAAAAAAAACCAAAATAAATAAAAAAATTAAAAAAATTACTAAAAAAATAATATCAAATTGAAAACATGAATAAATAAAAATAATTTAATTAAATTACTTTTAAATTGCTTTCTTTTGAAAAACATGCAGAAAAAGCATGACACAAATAAAATACTTAGGAGGGAGTATTGATTAGTGAAATTAATTACATGAATGTTCAATGTTTCAATATTAATTGATGATATGTACGATGATTTTAATCCTTTCATTTTTGGATATTTGACTTTTAAGTTGATTCTTTAAATTTATTAATAATAATAATTAAAAAAATCTCTAAGAAGATGGATAAGATCAACAGAGGTAGCTTCAAAAGAGCGTTTCTTAAGTTCCTAACGTAAATCAAAGTGGCAGATGCACTTGTTAAAAAGATGTATGCTTGTTTGATTTGGTTTATGATTCTAATTTATAATTTTAATTGTTTTTATTGTTTTGTTTAAAATGAGTCTTTAAATCTTACCCCAAAACTTATTCAACCTCTGAAAATGCCTAAAAATTATTCCCAACCATGCTTAAAATAAATTAATTCAAATAGCGTTTCATCTTAGCAACTGTTCAAGATTTTCTAGAAGGAGACAAATTTAACACTATTAGTTCAAAATGCTGTCGTCCGTTCTTGATATTTTTTCAGAATCATATATTTCTAATTCTGCGTAATGACTCACTTAGGTCCTCTGAACTAAATTTTAGTATTGCTAACAAATATATAAACCGCTACTGATCTGTTGAGTGCTTCTACAACACCTCGTTCCTTGTATACCTTTGTTTAAAAATATACTCAAGTTGTGATTGAATCAAGGTGTTGATATAGAAGAATTAATAGGAATTAAATTATATAATTATAATTTTATATTAAAATAAAATAGGAAATTGGTTTTTTGTTTTTTTTAAAAAATATAAGAAATATTAGGACATTACTATTAAAAAAAAATTATAGTAAAGGAAAGGAAAAATTAAAGAAACCTCACGTTGACAGAAAGGAAATTCAAATTAAAAAGCAAAATTTCAGGAGAAAACTTTTATTTTTTATTTTATTTAAAATATACACTATAAAATAAGTTCTAGTAGAAAATCTAATATAATCAAATAATAAATATAAAAGCTGCGTTGCCTATTAAAGAAAAGGTTCAATAAACTTTTTGTTTAAATTACGTTATAAATAGAGTTATCTTGTGAATAAAATTTAAATTCTTACACACCGACAGATGATGTTAAATGTATAACTCAAACTAGATTACAATTTACAAAGGACTTTTTACCCATAATACCATACCTTTAGAACTCAAAATATGACAATTTTCCTACTTAATTTTAATTTTAATTTTAAGGAATCCGAAAAGGACAAGGAAAAGGGAAAAGAAAACACGACGACAATCTATATATATATATATAATCTCATCAAATAATAACCGAGTTAAAAAATTCGATGGATCGCCCTCACCTCCGCCGCCGCCGCAACCAAAACTTAACGGACAAGAAAGCTGCAGGTGATGATATATCAAAGTGACAGCAACAGAAACTGAATCAGGCTGGGAAACGTTAGATTTCATTAACGACGTCAGCGGCACTTATGGGGAGGATAGCGATATGCAGTTACAAGAAGCTCTCTTCAACTCAATCAGAATATAGATTTGATTTTCCCGCCACGAACTGAGCCTTATAAACGACGACGTTAAGAAGAAAGGCGTCGACACGTCGTGTCGTTTAGTTAAGACTAACGGGAAAAGGATCAGCCATTGGAAAGAAGAGCAGTACGAGGAACAAGGCGAACCATCATGCGTATACTGGCGCTGCGATCTGTAGCGAACCGAGACCCGTAGTGAACGATATCTATGAAACACTTGGCTGCGGTCATATCTACTGCGAAGAATGCATAATTAGCTACGCGCGCGAAAGAATCCGAGAAAATATTATGGAGGTAAATTGCCCAGTTTCCGACTGCAAGGAAGTTTTTCGCGATGAACGAATATTTCGTGCCACGTGAATTGATGATGGATCAGTGGCGCGTACCGTCTGAAGCTAGGGCTTTGGCTATTGTACTCATGAGTGCCCTTTTGGGGATTGTTGGGTAATTTGATTTGATGACAAAAGGGTTTTTGATTCCAGGCGTGTCCCAAGTGCTGGAGGATTTTTTGTATTGGTGTAGAGTTACAGTTGGCATATGGGAATCGTGTGAGACTTACCAATTACAGAGGATTAATGTCAGTCCATTGTCCATATTGATTTTTTCCAGGAGGGAGAAGAAGAAGAAGAAACTGATGATGATCAACAAGGCAATATCAAGGTCCTCTTACTTGACGAATTTTGACTTTCTGGCAATTATTTTCTTTTTCTTTTCTTTTCTTTTTGTTTGGCGTAACAAGCATTTTTTCCTCAAAGACTTCAAAGTGGGTGATACTTGAAAGCATGGTTGTTAGCAGGTTATAACATACCAGAATTAGCTGCAATGATTAATATTGATTTGAGATTTTCTAAAATCTAAGGTATGAATTATTGTCATTACTATTACCATTGTTATTTGTTGTCCATAAATTAATTGCAAACTAAATTATACTGTCTCCACACAAGTATTTTGTCTTTTTTCAATTAAAAAGCAACTTTGACTCTACCCAAATTTGTTTACTAAAGATTCCACCATCCACATTGTTATCAGCATAACATATACCATTGAAGCGATCACCAAAGCACCTAGTATTTTGCTAAATCTTTTACTGTCTAATCTTTGAATTTTTACAACAAAAGCTTTGAATTCTCTTAACAACAAACAATTTCTTTTTAATCATCTTAATATTTAAAGCTCACTGATTTCACTAATCTTAATTGACTCCTCGAGAAGTGATATTGGGACAAAGTGCACAGTTAGTAGCTGATTTTAGGATTCCTACTTAAGGCACAGCCAAAATTCATACCTTATTGCAAGTATAGTCGCTACTAAATTAAACTTTAACAAACTTCAAATACATGCGTGAGAAGTTTGACGTGCTTTCTAATTTCAAGACAATTTACATTTAATTTTTTCTTTTACCCTTGATGACAACAAATCTTATATATTTAAGATTACTAGTTTTAAAAAATTATGACATATTTAATTACAACTTTTAAACAAATTTTAGCTTAAATTTTTGACAAGCGATATAATTATTTTAAAATAAGAGATTTTTTTCCAATAATATACAGTCCAACATAAAATATTATACTCACATAGTCATATTTTTAGTTTACACTTATATAGCCCACTTTTTTCAGCAACAATGTTTATACACCACAGATATACAATAATATGCAATTTATATACTTCTGGGAGATAATGTATCAACCTTATATAAAAATATATAATAATGTCTAAGAGGTATTTATATACACCTTTATAACGTTAAATAAATTACTTACAAACTAATACAAATTTGAGTTTAGAGTGAGCAGATTCCAAATGGGTGGTCATGGCACCTGTCCAGGCCTTTATTTATCTAGCTAGGAGAAGCGCTATTTAAACTACGTATAAAAATATCAAAAATTTCTCCTTACTTTTACATAAATCAATCAATGTTTCAGACATTAAGTCCCGCCAAAATCACTTGACTCTCCAAGATCTAGTCTATACAGTTACAGAGTTCTACTTAGAATCACGACAAGATAAAATAGCGACACATCTTCACTGGAAAATGCGGAAGCTTATTTGATGTCTCCTCATCAACCATGAAGCTGCAAAATCATACGCACAACCTATATCCAAAAAGGTGTAGCAAGATAGTATCGGTACACCAAAACATATTGGTAGGCATCATCGATACGACCGAAGGTTAGTTCGCGCAGTGCTCCATGATAACATGATTGACTAACCTTAACTGCCACAATAACATACAAAAAAAAAAAAGTGATTTAAATCTCAATTAGATACTCGTTTAAGTATAGAAATTACACCTATATGTATACACACATGTACATGCATCCCAATTTCTCCTCCTTAACAATCAATTTATCAATTTTTCAATTCCTACACTGGTACTCGTAGGGGTGACTTGATCGCTAGCGATTAGTGGCAACAAAGACACATTCGCTGTAGCGGTAATCCATAAACAATGTCTCGATATTACGGCATTTCTCTTCTTCAACATCCCCTTTTTAAGGCTATAATCCTCTTATCCTTCCCCTGTCTCAATTTTCATTAATTAAACTTGTTTCAGTTACTCCCTATTAAATTCGACTACTCTGCTATATTATACCTATCTTGGATTATATTTTATTTAGCCTTCGTTAACCTTCAATAAATAATATTATCCTCTTATTTATTCTTCGTTAACCTTCAATAAGTCATATTATCCTCTGTAATATCTCAGCTCTACACCAATTAGTGGAACCATTCCTCGGTCGGGATCCTTCGGTTCGAATACCCATTGCGGGCAATAACCAAAGTGCCTAGCTCAATTACCATTAAGCTCGGCCAAATGAGACGATCACCACAAATTCGTGTAACAACATCAATATACATTTATCAATCATCATCAAGTAATACAATTAAACTATGAACTATAAAACAATCAATCCTTACAAGCGAGTCATGTCCGCGCAAGGGAATACGAATGCAAGCATATATCTACACCTCCTGAATTTCCTCTTTATGCATCTACACCATATTTATATCATCTGGTATCACTCTGTACACAATATCGATATATCTTATCTCACGTTTATCCTACTCATATCATGTCAGAATCGTGTCGGTATATAGCATATGCATCATTATGCATTAACATCACAATCACACATACGTATCTCTCACATCATGTTCGAATCATGTCGATATATCATGAATCATATCGGTATATCACATATCATCTTACTTTCAAGATGATTATCAATAGAGACAATAAATATTATCATAATAAAGTAATTAAAATAATGAAAGAGAACATAACCCAACAATATCTTGCAAGGGTGAATGCAACAAACAATGATATATTGGATACATAATATGTATTTAATATTATTTAAAAGAAAAAATTGAGTTTTTTTAATTTTTTATTTTTTAATGATAAAATCATATAACATTTTTAATATATATATATATATATATATATATATATATATATTAATGTGAGACATACATGCAACACAAGTACGGTGTGCCGTTACCTTGATACGTTTGTTATAATAACATTTCATTACAACGGCGATTTTCTTCAAATCGATATTTCATGTTATATTCTACTTCTCTATAATATTCTTCTCTGCTTCAGTAGTGGTGTTCGGTATAGCAATAAACTCTTTGTAAAGTCTTATTTTTGAATTAAATATAAATTTTAAATAGTATTTTGTAAAAAATGTTATGTAAAAAACTAAATATTAAAGTATTTATGGTAATCTTCATTAATGTGTGCGTCTTCTGAGTTACAATCTGAATATTTCTATTCTATTATATGGAAGAGGCAGGATGAAACTACCAAGGGCATAATAGTAATTTCAAGCCATTGAAGCTCCATGGACTCCATTATCCATTCAATCTAGATTCTTCTTAGGAATGTACTATTTTTCACTATTAAAACCAAAAAAATTAATAATCTTATAGGTTCATTTTAACAATAAATTAGTTCTTAGTCCGTTTTATTTATTCGGTATTGAAACTTTTGCACACACTTAAAAAATAATAGAATGACAATTTTACTAAGTATTTTTGAATATAATTAATTCATTGCTTTAAAAAATGACTATAGTTAATAATAAGGATAAATTAAGAACTAAGTGATAAATTATATCTTGATTTTTCAAATTTAAAACAAATAAAGTATGAATAATTATTTTTAATATATATAGTAACTAACTAAAATGGAGGGAGGGAGCATTTTTTGGCAATTTTATAATTCAAATGTATAGCAAATATGATATTTATATATAATAATTCTATTATTTCTTAGTGAGACACCATGCCATTTATATTTTTTACCTATCTTTTAACTATAGGAAATATCTTTTCGGTAATTAGTTTAATGTTTTATTTTTTATAAAGAAAATAACAAATATAATATTTATATATAACATTTATTAATTTCTTAATAGACTTGTTGTTGTTGTTTAAAATAAAAAAAATATATTATAAAATATTGTATTGTGTTTGTAATTTGAAATAAAAATATCAGCTTAAATAATTTGTATATCATGCAAAGATATTGTGAATATCAAAAAAATCAATCAAGTCAAATGATCCTAATGGCTTTCATGATTTGAAAGAGTACATCTAAAAATATGAGCCCCATTTCTTGTCTTCAAAAAATTATCAGAATTTATTTTCTTTTACTATTATTTTAAAGTACTATATACACTTTCTTTTCTTTTCTTAAGTACCGTAATTTCTAATCTAATTGCCTATTTTTGTTATTCCTTTATTTTAATAACAGATTTATCTATTTATGTGCTTACTAAAATAACTAATTTAATATAAAATATTATTATTTTAAATTTTAAAATATTAATTATATTAATTTAATTGAAATTGGGATTTTTTTAAAATATGAATTAATTCGAATATATAAAAACAAATTAGTGTAGTAAAATAAATAGTATATTAAATTGAAATCAGTAATTAATTAAATTATTTTAAATTTTGTTAAAGCATAAAAATTAACATGATAAATAGAATGAAGCTAAGGATGAATATTTAAAATTAAAGTAAACTAGAAATATTCACTAGATTTTAAAGTCATAATTAATTCATACCCATGCATAAAATTAAATTAAATAATAAACAAATAAATTAAAAATATTTTTATTTTTTTTATTTTTTTTATTTTTTTTATTTTTTTTAGTTTTTTTATATTTTTTATATTGTTTGTTTTTTGTTTTTGGGGTTTTTTTTTTTTTATAAAATTAGAATTTTGAGATTTTCAATTAATTAAAATAAAATTTAATTAATTATAATAGATAATTTACTTTATTTTTCAAGTTTATCAATTAATATATGTTGCTATCCTTTTGTCACATAAAGTGGAGAAAATAATTATTTTAAGCAAGTTATCTCTCTTTAAAATATTAATAAATTCTCATTAAAATACTATGTTTGAGAATTTGAGTATGAATTATTGCATGATCATATTTTGATCATATAACTATAACCAATTAAAGAAGTAAAATGAATTTTCTTTGCTTTGCTTGTAAATACTTATTTTCTTATTAATATAATTACTTAATTATCAAAATAAATAAATAAATTTAAACGGATTACTATTTAGAAAAAAATGGTAAAGATAACAAATGCATAATTATAATATGAAAAATTACATATCTAATTAACATTGATAAGAACAAATTTAAAATAAAGGCTACGAAGATTTGTTATATAATTCTATTAAATCTAATAAATAAATTATCTCCGAATCCTAATAAACTTATTACATTATGCGATAGTAAAATAAATTAAATAAGACAGTTAAGTTAAAGACAGATTTAAAGAATTTTGAAAATCAAAATTAATTTGTCGATTTTGAAGTGTTTAAATTAATAACTTATATTATATATTCTAATTTTTTTATTTATTTTATTTATGTTGAAGTTTTGATTGAGACAAATAAATTATTGGTCAAAATATTATTTAAATTTTATGAGCGACCTTAAAAAATTTTAAAATACAAAATATTAGAAATGGGTAATTTTTTTATATAAAATTAATTTGAAGTTTGTAATCAGTTATATTGGGCCCGTGCGGGTATAGAATATCAATCTAAAAAGAAAAATTATAATCGAAATAGTGTGTGGTTAGTGGTGTGTTTATAAGATAATGATGTTTTTGTATAATATGCATTCATACTCTTTCTATTTTGGTTAAATTAGTAAATAAAATATATTCCTTCGTCTTGGTACACAAATCATTAAATTAAATATTTATACTATTTATAAAGCTAAATAAATCTAAACATCAAATGTTAATATATATATATAACAAAAATCTCCCTTTATAACGGCAATGAAAATTTCAAAGCCGAATATTATCAATAGAGAAAAGATTTAACCGTACACTAAATTAATTCTAGTCATAAGCTTATTTCAAAAGAGAGGACTTTTACCTCAGATTCTTCTTTACATGATGATAATGAAACTAAAATGATTTCAATGAATAGGCATTGATTAATCAATATAGTTTTACAGCGGCTTGACTTTTGGTGAGTCAATAGTGAAAATGGGAAGAATTCAAATACTCAACGAAAATCAAGGTGAAATTTAAAAAGAAAAATTATATAATTAAATGTAAATTTTACTATCTGTTTATACAATAACTATGATATTTTTAAAAAAATTATAAAAGGAGTGGTAAATGGTATAAAAATAGAAAGTTACATATGTATTATTTTTTAACTTCTTATCCAATCAGCTGCTAAAATTTCTCTCCTAATTTAATGTACGTTTCTCCTTTCTTCAAATTTTTAATATCTTTGGGAAGTATGTGTAGAAAATTATAGATCTGAATTATTGTCATGTATTTTACAGAAATTTTAACTGTTTTTATTAAACTACAAAAGCCTGAGAAATCTTTAAATGGAAGTTGTGATAAATTTATTTTTTAATATATTTTGAGGAAAATGTCTTTGTTGAGCCCATTTCATCGGGCTTGTCATCTTGAATCGAGCTTAGACACCATTAACAATGTCAAAACTAAGATTTACAGGACAATCGGCGAATATTTTATTCGCGATAATATTCTTAAGTTTCTCAAGCTTTAATGCGTGTTTCAATGACCAAATTGATACGGTAGTAATTTTTTAAAGTTTTTGTCTTTGTGTATCAACGATGAAATGATACATGTACTATGGTATCGATTTTATATATATATAACTCCTGACATTGTTATGTTCCAATGTATTATTTTTGTTATTATCGATACATTGTACCCAATTTATTTTTAATAATTGATGGCCATCAATATTTTCGGTGATACATGAATGTAAAATACTCTATTGCTTTGTGTGTATAAAATTTAGAAAATATTTGCCAATTTTTACTTTGTTGCCCATGTATCAATATTATTTTTGATAAAATTAAAAGTAGAAAATTACCAATTCATATTCATTGTTATGATAAAGCTGCACCACTTTTATCAACATTTATTTAATGTTAAATTTTGTGAATTATAGATTTTTAATTTTTTCTGTTTTTTTAAAAAAATTATACTATTAAAAGTGATGATACTGTGTTTATGTATTATATTTGTATACATATCAGGGTACTATATACTTATTAGTATGTATCAAATTTTTAGTGAAACCATAACTTTCATTTAGATAGATGAGTTTTTATTTTTTTTATCATAATTTAAAATCTTCCCAAATGCGCAGCGCGATACACTAAAGAAAAAATTTCTCCAATTGTGATTTCAATTTAAAAATTATACAAACGTAAAATTTTAGGGTTAAATTTGCAAACGGAAAAATATCAAGATCCATGGGTGAAACTCCATTAAAATATGCAACTTTCGCCCAAAAAAGGTAAACAAGCATAATTAAGGGGATAATTCTGGGTTCAAATTTAAGATACAGCCATAATTATTACAATAACAAGTCATATCCAATTAAAAGAAATATTGTTATAAATAATATGAAAAACGAATATTGTAGAAGAGAAGGAGAAAAGTTGCTGTTTTTCTGTTTTGATGGGATGAAATCTGATAACAAGGAGAACCCTATTTATAGGGATAATTTCTCTAATTTTTATAGACTTTTTATTATAATATATAAACGCATGTATCTCTTATGATACGAATACGCTTTATAGACAATTATTTATAATACAAATATGTTTATAACACTCCCCTTGAATGTCTATTTGATAGATAGTATGCCTGGGTTAAACCTTACTAAGAAAAAGCTGGGTGGGAAAAATCTAGTGAAAGGAAAAGAAAGAGTACATGTAATCACAATATCTCACATATGAAACACTCATTAAAAGCCTTATAAGAGGAAAACCCGGTGGGGCAAAGCCTCATAAGAAAAAAGAAAATTAGTATTATTAACTCCCCTGTGACAACATCATGGACATCTTTGCATCCGGAGTCTTTTGCACCCATCTTACTTGAAAGTTGCGGTTGGTGAGATTTGGTGTCAATCGACCATTGTCACTTGAAGAATGCATTTTGCACGTTGATATCTTCCGTATTTTGGAGCTCATGGCCAGAAAAACTTTAAGGCGAGATGTTAGCGTTCACCATCTCCTTTTATGAATCCTCCCTTTAGTTGTGCTGTAGTACGGCAGCTATCTTCATACAAATTATGGGTACTTTGTCACGGTTTAAGCCACATTTTCTCACAATGAGATGTATCATGGACCTCCCAACCACACACATTCTCGCTTGCTTCATGAATAACTATTATCTCGGCATGATTTGATGAATTAGCTAGAGAGGCCCTTTACAGCCAGATCTCCAAGATATTGCGTATTACCTCCACCATGAACGTGTGAGTTTGAGATCGAGCTTTGTGGGTCGAGATAAACTGGCTCGGCATAGCCAACAAGATCGGAATTCGCAATTATTAGAATAAAATAAATATATCGGTATACGCAGAATCGCGTATGTGTTTATCCATTCAATGCCTCATAGTAGGAGCGGAACTGCTCTGCTAACGTCAACCGAAAAGGCTATATCGGGCCTTGTAGTGTTGTGAATACATTAGTGCACTAATTGCACTAAGATATGGTACCTCGGGACCAAAATTTCCTCTTCCTTTATTGAGGTAGAAATGGATCCTTATTCATATCAAGTATTCAGAACAACCATCGGAGTATAATGGATATGCACCCGTCATATAAAATCTTTTCAACACCTTTTCTGTATAGGCGATTGATGAATAAAAGCACCATTTTCAAGTGCTCAATTTGCGAGACCAAGACATAATTTTGTCTTTTAAGAGGTCTTTTCATCTC
Organism: Datura stramonium; assembly: GCA_018107945.1. Lineage (NCBI taxonomy): Eukaryota > Viridiplantae > Streptophyta > Magnoliopsida > Solanales > Solanaceae > Datura > Datura stramonium. Next base: position 19,702 of record JACEIK010003098.1, on the reverse strand, counting down.
AAATTCCTTCTTTAAATAATCAAGTGCCTTTCGAAGCTGTTGGAGTTCGATAAGGTTTATGTCATTTATAAATAAAAGTATGACAAACTCAGATGTTGTTTTCTTATTTGATTTTCCTGATATAGGAATTATGAACAGTTTATAGAAACTTGTAAATGCTTAGAACATTTCGATTCCTTCATGATTTTCATACAAATTTCTGTCAAGTGATAACATTCATTAGTATTTAAATGCGTGACATCTTCTAATTAATCTGGACTAGAGGTCCAAATAGCTTTCACGCTTATCAATACGCATCATTTCACTTGATAATTATTTCTACATCAACATATGTTAATAGATGTAAATTCGAGATCCTCACAATCTTTTACAATGTGTACTATATTGTATCAAAGGTATCGTTGACGATCATTTTGATATTAGTTCCAATGCGACATAACTTATTGAGATCTCTTCATTTTCATCATTTTGAATTTTGTGAACCTTTGCCAGGTTTTATGAAGTGTTATGTCGTGGTGCTTTCTCAAAGCACTTTCGTCATTATGGCCATCTTAATCATTTGCTCCTCTCCTTCTTCAGGAGTTCTATATTTAGGCTGTTTGGTCTATTATGCTTGGCGTCCCATAGACCTTGTCATGAGGACCTTTAATTGGAGCATTTGCAATGAATTATAAAATAGAGTTAGCAAATATATCGACAATTGATTTGCATATTTTGCAAGTGAATAATCTTTGCCTTTTCTTGCTCACAAAGAAGCATGTGGATCAAGATGAGAATTGATGGATTTTTCACAAAATTTCTCTTTTGATTTCACAATTTTCTCCCACATTTTAGGAAAATTGTCTCATCAAGCCAAACAAATCTGCAAAATCGAGCGATAAACATATCTCAGGTTAATGGTTCAAGGTAGCCTTCGAATAATGGAGAGAATCCAAACCCAACATAAATTCCTAACATTCTTTGGGGACCCATTTTTATCGATGTGGTGGTGCTACAGGGCACATATACGGCACATCCAAAGTCTCGAGATGAGAAATATTAGGACTGTGACCCCGACACCAATTTATGGAGAGAAAATTATGATTATTTGTCGATTGCGAGGCAGACAAGTGTTGCGACATCACGAATCGCATGACCCCAAACGAAGCGGGCAGCCTAGTTTGCATGAGCAATGATCTTGCTATCAATTGCGGACGTTTAATTAGTAGCTCGGCAAGGCCATTTTGAGTGTGAATATGAGCTACGGGATGTTGACTTTATCCTAATTGGTAAGCAATAATCATTAAATGCTTGGGATGAAAACTCTGCAACATTATCAAGGCGAATGGACTTAATTTGATTATCGAAAATTGTGCCCGTAATCGTATTATTTGTGCCAATAATTTTGCAAGCGTCGGGTTGCGGATGACAATAGGCACCACGTAGGACCGTCTAGAGGAAACATCTATTAGGACCGTAGTATCTAAGCGACCCACTAGGTTTGGTGGATAGGTCCACGGATATCCCCATGTATGCGTTCTAAGAATGCAGGGGACTCAATTCTCAACCCTGGTCTCACAATTAACTTGCACCTTGATAACAAGCACACAAGAAAATTCACCATTTGAAAGAATCTTCAAGTTCTTTAATGGATGCCCACTTGAATTTTCTATGAGCCGTCTCATCGATTATAGATCGAAGATGTCCCAGGGCGATCATGCCAAAGTACAAAAGTATTGGAATTAGTAAACTTTTGGTTGACTATAGAATGTGCCTCAATTCACTAATCTTTGTCCAATACAAGCGAGAAGATAAAGCAAAAGGAACCCGTTGGCTTGTCATTCAAGTTTTGCTATATGTTAAATAAACATATCTCATACCAAATTTTATTTGGGGTTTTTCTCGATAGCCAACATTTAGCTATGGTGGAGGCCATGCATTTTTGCTTTAGACCAACATATATATGAATCGACATTATCAACATGATTTTATAATTTGGAACTATGCTCTTAATTTGATAATTCGAGCAACGACCTTACAAAAAATCCGTTGCAAGTTGATATCAAAGCATATGTGACCACTCCATAGATGTAATCTATTGTAAGCGGTTCACATGGTAGGTGAATGGGCCCATATTCACCTTTTTATAAGTTCCAAATTTTCTGGAATATAATTCCAATCTTAGCTGATCAAAATCATTCTATCACGAGAACAAGCAACACAAGAGAATTCTTGGAAAAGTCTTTTCATTTTCTTCAACATATAGCCTCGTGAATTCTCGATTATTTTTGCATCACATTTTAGGCAGGATGGCCAACGGTTATGCCAACTTGGCCCACGGTAAACTTCTAGTTTACTTTCGTATGTGATTTCATCATCCTTACCCATATTTATGTATTACAAATTAAAAAGCCGGCGGGTAATCCTTTACATAAATATTTATAACAAGCGATTGTAGTAGCGTGAAGATATTAGATCTTCCCGTAATTTATAGTCTCATTTTCAATGTCCTTGAAACTTATAAGTTTCCTTTTGAGACTTTCTACAGCAATTTACGTTTCCTTCGGTAGAAATCATTAAATCTTAGAACTCTCAATTAATTTGTATACTACCACATATTGTCATGCTCAGCGTCGTTGTAGTTTACCCGCATAGTTTCCAATTTAAAACATTTTGAATGTTGATGAGCTATATCATAGTGAGATGTATAATTGATGGATCGATCTATCATGTCATTGGGTGTATGACCATCTTCGAGATTGGTCATACCTTTCTTACAAACTATTTACAAAACAAGTGGATCCTTAATAGTGAGATATTCAATTTTAAGAATTTCGTCAGATGATGGCCTTAAATATCATAGCCTTAGCGATTTTGATTTGATGCTTTGTTGTCACTTTTAATGGTGTCTTTAAGACCCATTGCATCCATTTGGATTTGATGCTGTTTTTACTTTTAATGGTGTCTCCAAGACCCATTGCATCCATATGTATTTTTGATGCTTTGTTGTCACTTTTAATGGTGTCTCCAAGACCCATTGCATCCGTATAGTTTTTTGATGCTTTGTTGTCACTTTTAATGGTGTCTCAGGGCCATTGCATCCATATGGATTTCAGCATCCAACATAATGAAGGGTAGTTCTTGCCCAAACTTTGAAGGGCTAAGAAATCAATTCATTAAGATTAGCCATATTAAAAGAAAAGAAAAATAAAATAATACCTTACGTGTGATGTATTTCAATATCAAGCTCTCGACAAGATGCGGAGAGATATTATTATTTTGTATGTCGCGCATTAAAATATTACCTCTGTTTGCCCGGATTTTGTTGTGCCATTCGCTCAACATAATAACAAAAATAATACATTTGATAATGGGAATTGCGTAATTTGCTAATATTAAATTAAAAAAAAATAAACACGCATCCTTTTAAGAAACTCCCACTAGATGAGAATATATTAATATTATTATACCAAAAAATCATGTTCAAGTAAGTGAATAAATTTCCATATTTAAACACTTGAGCACACTCATCTATAAGTTTCGTGTAGACATTAAGCACTTTGCAATTCATGAGTTTATAAAGATCAATCAAATTTATTTTTCGGATCAGTGAAATTAAATCTAAAACATAAGTATGACTTGTAAGCTCTGCAAATTCATAAGTCTTCTCTCACACAGATAAAGAAACATATGTCGGTGTTGGAATGACTATGAGAAAACATGCAGTAGCAATCCAACATTAATAACATGGTCTGAACATTTATTTATTTAATTGTGGCTCTATCTTATGCAATGGGAAATTCGTCGTGCGTGTTATGAAATAATAGAGAAAGAACAAGAATATTGTAGAAAGAGAGGAGAAGTTATTATTTCTCTTGATGGGATGAAATACAATGATGGAGAGAGCACTCTGTTTATAGGGATAATTTCTCCTAATTTTTATAGACTTTCACTATAATATAAACACGTGTATCCTACTACAATACAAATACCTTTATAGACATTCACTATAATACAAATATGTTTTATAACAAATATGTTATTTCTATAATTTTTAATAAATCATACTATTTTATATAATTATTTATTATGTAATACTGTTATAAAAATTTTCTCATTAAAAAAATTTCACTTTTGTTTTTGATTTTTTAATTTTCAAATTTTATATAATTTTGATAATATCATGTGAATCACTAGTAACATATCAAGTGTACATATAATTGAATTACAAAATTTTGGGACGAAAAAAAACAAGACAAAACATTAAAAAAAACAAAAAAAATTACATCCCCAAGTGTTGGGCTAGTGGACCAAATAACAAGAGAAAGCTAACTCTTAGAAGTTGGGCCTATGCTCTATAAAAGGGTTCAATTTTGAGAAATTTATATAAATAGCCGCAATGTGATTGACAATAGTATATAGCAATATTATTATTATTTATAATTTATAATAATATTTTTAATTATTTAATTTGAAAATATAAGTATTAATATATTATTAAAATTATTAAATATAAATACAATATTTATTATTGAGAGATTTTAGAATTTTTTTTAAAAGTAGATACCATGAATTCCATGAATTATGCTATTCTTAAAATACAAAGATTTTATATTGATACAGACTTTGAAAATAGTTGAAATTAATATTATATTTGTACTTATCATTAAATCAAGTTGTCATTAATTATCAATATTCTATATATAATTGGACTCTGAAAGATATGGACTCGAAAATAGTTGGAATTAACATTTATATTTGTATTTATCCTTAAATCAAGCTATCATTAATTATCAATATTTCATATATAATTGAACTCTAAAAAATAGTTGTGATTCATATTTATATTTGTGTTGCGTACTAGTATGTATAAACTTTTTTTTAATTATTTTATGAATATTTTTAATCGAAATTAAAATTTGACACATTTTATGCATTGAGTCAATATATACACTGAGATACAACAATGGTATTTGTATCAGTTACTTTATGACATGTCATTTTGATTGTATCAATGATATTTATATATTCATATATATGTATTTTTATACGTATATACATGCATTTAGGTTGTATCTATTACCTCTAACTTAGTCTGTATTAATTAGCTCTTGTATCACGTATATTCGTTTGCACTTATATTGATTGAATCATTCATATTTGTGATATAGAAAATATAAAAAAATAACACAGAAAATAGAGATGAGGGAGAGAAGGCAAAAAAAAGATGGTGTCTGATCTGCCATGAGAATGTGTTGTATTGATTGTATCATTACATATATAATTTAACTGCTGACTATAGGAAGAAAACCCAAAGAGGTTACAGAGAAGAGCGGGAGAATTGGCCATGGCGGTTGCTATAGAGACGGAAGAAGAAGAAGAAGAAGAAGAGATAATAGAACTTGAAAATTTATCAAATGATGTGGTGGAATCAATTTTCTCTAGAATTCCTATCAAATGATGTGGCGGAATCAATTTTCTCTAAAATTCTCTTAAAATCTCTTGTCCGATTGAGGGTTGTCTCCAAAATATGCAAAATCCAATCAACAACATTCGCAATTATTACCATCCAACAACTTCTACTGGTCTTGTCCTCTTCCTCAAGCACAAAACTTGTTAAGAATCGATTTTTATAAAGTAACACGATCAAATTCAGATTTGATTTGATTCTTGAAATCTCCTGAATCTGTAGAATGTGGGTTGAAGATGGTTTTCGCAAGATCTGGGTAATTTGAGAAAGATGGGATTAAAGGGAGATGATTGATTGATGACTATGATACAACATATTTATGGTGCATAGTGATAAAAAGAATTAAATATACGGTTAAAGTAGAAAGGACCAATAAATTAAAATATGACTAAATATTATAATTATTTAAAACTATGACCATAATTTATAAATATTATCTTAATTATGCTATATTATATAATTTTGAGAAAATTTCAGAAATGACAACAATTTGAAAGAAAATAGGCTTAAGTAGCAATATTTACTTATTTATATAAAATGACAATATTTTATGTGCTTGTATTTATCATTAGTAAAACTATCAAAATACAAATACAAAATCTGGTTAGGTGAGTGATTTTAGGGATTATGTTTCACATAAATAATAAGTTACCTTTATAATTATTATGTTCCTTAAATAAAAGGATTCTACTAACAAATAGAATTCTTATTTACCATAACAACTTGTAAAACAAAAACAGAAAAAAGTTACAAAAATATTTATTTCCTGTTACATAATGGTAAATCAGAATAAATAAATAATAAATGAATAATTTATATCATAAAATACAGATAAAATACT
>JACEIK010003097.1:139360-169728 GCA_018107945.1 Datura stramonium | reverse complement strand
TAATTCTCTTCCTTTTTCTCTTAAATTTCAATTGCTTGTATGATTTCTACTTGTTTGAAGATGTTTAATCATCAAATGAGTGGATAATTCACCTTTGGCTTATGTTGAGGATGATTGCAGTAGTATATAATTGATGTTATTTCAGTTTTTATCTTCTCTACAACGGTTGTTTTACTGATTCTTTTTTTCACTACATTAATGCTTGGCCATTATTAATGTATATCCTAGAATTCCAGTTTTATTTCCGAAAGAGAGATTAATTGGATAGATGCGAATTGGTAGAATATGTTCTTTTCTTGGTTGAGAAATTAAGAGAAGACTAACATTCAGAATAGAAATATATTTATAATGTCATATTTGGTCATCTATGGAATTTGTTGTGTATTACTAGAATATGAGGTTTTTTCATCACAGAAATCTGTAATGTAATTCTCATGATTCTTTAATTGGAGTGGAGTTCGAAAGACCCAATCCATTGGTTAATAATTCCTGACTAACAACCGAAGAGAAGTGTTGACTGCAATTTAATTAATAAATTACATATCTGCATGTTTTGCCTTAACCTCAGCTTGTTCGTGCTATTATTCAGTTATAATTTACAATCTTGTTACTTAAAGTTACATTAACTAGTATTCTTTAAAAATCACCATTTGTACTGTTTGTCTGCTTCTATAAAGAAGTGTGTACACTAAACACTTAAAGAAGCATTACTGCCACATTACAGTCCCTGTGGGTTCGATACCTGGCTTGAAATAAAGCCACTTTATTACTTGTACGACCACGTGCACTTGCGTGTAATTGGGAGTGAACAGTGTACTTCAAGAAATCGGTATTCCTACTTGGAAGTGGGAGGAGATCCATATGGACTTCATCATAGGGTTTCCTCGCACTCGTCAATGGTATGACTCTATTTGGGTTGTGGTGGATAGGTTGACTAAAGCAGCTCATTTTCTACTAGTCAAAACTATCAATTCAGCAGAGGTTTATTCTAAGATGTACATTCGGGAGTTAGTTCGGTTGCATGGAGTGCCATTGTCCATCATATGAGAAAGAGGTACTCAATTTGCCTCCCAGTTTTTGATATTTTTTAGAAGGGACTTGTTACTCAAGTCAAGCTTAGCGCAGCCTTTCACCTGCAAATAGATGAGTAGGCTGAGTGGACTATTCAGACTCTTGAGGATATGTTGAGGGCGTGTGTTATTGATTTCTAGGGTATTTGGGATGATCATTTTCCTCTCATTGGGTTTTCGTACAACAACAACTATCATTCCAGCATTCAAATGGCTCCATTTGAGGCTCTTTATGGGCGGAAGTGTACATCGCATATTGATTGGTTCGAGGTAGGTGAGGCTACTTTGATAGGACTAGATTCAGTCCATGAGGCCATGGAGAAAGTTCAACTTATAAGGAATAGATTGAAAACGGCTCAGAGTCATCAAAAGTCCTATGCGGATGTGAGGAGGAGGGAGCTTGAATTTGAAGTTGATGGTTGGGTGTTTCTGAAGGTATCCCCCATGAAGGGAGTGATAAGGTTTGAAAAGAAAGGGAAACTCAGTCCCCATTATGTTTGTTCGTACCGGATTGTGAAACAGATTTGCAAGGTATCATACGAGTTGGAGTTTCCCTCAGAATTAGCTTCAATCCATCCAATTTTCCATGTATCGCTCTTAAAAAAGTGTTTGGGTGATCCAGCTCTGGTTCTTCCGGTGGACAATGTCAGTGTGAGAGATATCCTTAGTTATGAGGAGGTTCCAATAGAAATACTGAATCATTCGATTTGGAAGCTAAGAAACAAAGAAGTAGCCTCAATCAAGGTTTTATGGAGGAACCATTATGTTGAGGGAGCTATGTGGGAAGCTGAATCAAATATGATGGCTAGATACCCGCATTTATTCCCTCCCGACTCAGTTTAATCTTGAGGTATTAGTTTTCTCCTTAGTATCCTATTCATTCCATGTTTCCCCAGTTTTCTTCATGACAATGTATGTAGGAGTGATTTACGAATTCATTTTAGGCATGTATTCTAGTCTAGAGTCAGTTACTTGGTCAATTTCAGCTCAAATGTTCAATACTAGGCATCGTAGTTGCATTTTTCCCAACCTTTCAGTATGTTTATCCACATTCGAGGACAAATATTCCAAAGGGGGAGATATTGTAATACCCTGGAAGTGCCTAAGACTAGAATCGGGATTTGAAATGAAAAGTAGTAGAATAATCTGAAAGGTTTCTTAGAATGAGTCATGGTACAAGTCGTTGGTAGGACTAACGACTCGTTGGAAGTGCTCGTGATGAGAATCTGCAGGGGTAGGCTAAGAAGTAATGAGTCTCAAAAAGACCCATTGGTGGTAGCGACGGACCGTCGTAATGGACCGTTAGGTGAATGGTCTTTAGCAATGGAGGCTGGCACGAGTCTTGGGGACGACTCATTATTGGGGAAGATGAGTCGTTGTAAGTGGTTGTTGGGAGTAATTCTTGAATATGGGCAGTGGTGGTAAAGACCAGAAACAACGGGTCATTGGGACTCGTAACGACTCGTACCAACTAGTCATTGTTAGAGACTTAAGTTGGAAACTAGCAGGGTAACGGGAGACAGTAACGAGTCGTCATTTGGAGCAACGACCTATTTTATTTAATCATTGAATCAATGTTACAACCCGAACGGAAGCCCGGATCGTAGACATGGGACAAGGGACCCCAAGTCGACCCATGGCATAAGCATTTGACTAACTCATTCAATAAACATGATGAAAACATAAATATAAACTCACTAAAAGTCGAACTCAATATAACAACAAAATAAATATCTGAAGTTGAATACACATCTAAGTCTGATAAGCCTCTAATATGGATGAGTTGATGGGACAACACCCCAACTAGCTCAACAATACTGAAACTGAAAGGACATCTAAAACAACTGAAGGTCTAGTCCTCGGAAGATGAGGACTCACCAAATAAGCAGGCGCTAACTCTGATCAGTGGCTATGAACGGGGCTAAACCTGAGAACCGGATTCTGCATCATTTCATGATGCAGCATAAAAAGTATGCGGTCAGTACGTGGAATGCACCGAGAATGAAAGGTAAGTAAGACCGCTCTAATAAAGTAAATCATTTAAAGCATTTCATAATATATCATGAACCTTTAAGTGAAAGTAGAGGGCAACATGCATTCATTCTGATATCGTACTCTTATCATAACATGACCATGCATAGCTTTAGAACATCATGATTGGCTCAAATGGCTCAGCTGAAACATAACATTTATATCAAGAGCTGAACAATAAGTCAAACTTTGTTTTATGAACATGCATGCATAAGTAATCATCATGAGTAATGAATATTCAAATATGAATGATATAGACAGTAGGAGACTCATCACTTAACCAACATACCACGATAGAGCTTACGGGGTCCCAACTATCACACTCAAGTGGGTAGAGCCGTCCATAACCTTGCCAGGGCGATGGACGATACCATGATATCGATATCAAGCTAAACGGACAATTGGGCTATGTGGATAGCTCACAAGGGAATTCCCGATAATATAATAGTATCAACCTATGTTGGCGCGTAATTCTAGGGCACTGGGTAATCGACCCTTAACCCGCTCGATGCTAGACTCTTCTCCCAAAAACATGCAATTCTGTACATCGTATATAATGAAGCTCAACATCATCTATTGATGAAGCTCAACATGACGTTTTAGATTCAAATTTTGGAAAAACAATTTTTTTTATAAGGAAAAACATTAGAATTCACCCAAGCTTCATAAATCATCAATATAATATAATCTAATCATATCCATGTGTAGAGGTTGAAGAATCATGCAATTGGGTAAAACCCCATACTTGATCATAGATAATTTATCACATTTTGATAGGGATTGAGGATGGGTGTGGAAGAAAACACCCACTCATAGCCTTACATACCTGGATATGGTGAATTCTATCACCCTCTAATTGCCAACTGAGATTCCAATTGGAAACCTTGAGATTTCACCTCGAACCTTCCCTTCAAACCTTCAAACTTGCATCCATGAGAGTAATGGCTTAGAATAGGTTTTCCCCCACTAAAAACCCACTAAAACGATCCTTAAACGATGTAGTATAGGTCTTACGAACTTAGAAATTACGAAAAGACCCTTACTAAATTCGCAGCCACTTCCAGGTGACCCTAATGGGTGACCTGACTATTTGTTAGGACAGGAAACGACTTGTCGAGTCACCCATCAAGTACACTGGTCAACTGATCTGTTGGGGCACGTAACGGGGGACATAACGACTCGTGCCTTGGGAACATGCCTTGTGGTCACCTTCCGTCTGGTACACTGCCTTAATTTCCAATAAAATTCAACTTGTTGCTCATGACTCACCTCACGAGTCATTCGGACTGGCCACGACTCATGAGGTCCCATCCGTTAAGTACTCTGGATAAATCCTCCTTTAACCTTCCAACTCTACCCCAAGTTTGACATGATTACTTATGGTGGCTGACCACGAGTCATTACTTAACTCGTGGGGACCTCGATCCCTTGGTCACTCCAGGCCTTCCCATGTGTCACTTGATGACTCGTGGGGTCTTCTCACGGTCTTTCAGTGACTCGTTCTGCAACTGCTGGGCCATTTTCCAGTTTTTCCCCGTTTCAACTTCCGGGTCCGATCTTTGAATTCTTGAGGTATAACAATATCTCCCCCTTGGGAACATTCGTCCTCGAATTTAGAAACAAGAAGAAAAAAGAAACAAGCAATTATCATACTCCAATACTGATTATTTTAACTGAAATCTCACGGAATGACTACCTCCGAAAAGAACCACATAGCTGAAATGAATTCAGACATCACATACATTTATCATAACATAATTCAAACTTGTGCACATGAACTAAACATGGAAACTGATTAGAGAATTCGGGAAAAAATTGATACCTCAAACTGGAACTGAGACGGTAGGGAACATGTGGGGGTATTTAGCCATCATAGCCACTTCGGATTCCCACATAGCTCCCTCAACATGTTTTTTCTCCACAACACCTTCACCAAAGCTACTTCTTTGTTCCTCAGCCTCAGAACCTGACGATCCAAGATTGCAATCGAAATTTCCTCGTAACTGAGGCTATCTCCTACATTAACACTTTCCACAAGGACTACTAAAGTTGGATAACCCAACCACTTTTTCAAGAGCGATACGTGAAAGACGGGATGAACTGAAGATAACTCTGGTGGCAAGTCTAACTCATACGCAACCTTACCAACTCTTCTCATAACCTGATAGGGACCAATATAGTCGGGACTGAGTTTTCCTTTCTTTCCAAACTGCATGAATTCATTCATGGGAGATATCTTAAGAAATACCCAATCATCAACCTCAAATTCCAAATATCTTCTCCTCACATCCGCATATGACTTTTTACGACTCTGAGCAGTTTTCAGCCAGTCCTTTATAAATTGAACCGAGTTTGGCCCTATCATAGCTGCCTCACCAACCTCAAACCATCCGATGGGAGATCTACATCTTCGCCTGTAAAGAGCCTTGAACAATGCCATTTGGATACTAGAGTGATAAATGTTATTATAAGCGAACTCAAAGGCAAGTGGTCATCCCAACTACCTTTAAAATCCATCACACAGGCTCTCAACATATCCTCTAGAGTTTGAATTGTCTGTTCTGCCTGGCCATCTATTTGCTGATGAAATGTTGTGCTGAGCTTAACCTGAGTCCCAATCCCTTTTTGGAACGATAGCCAAAACTGAGAGGTAAACTAAGTACCTCAGTCTGAGATAATAGACAATGGCACTCCATGAAGTCAAACCAACTCCCGAATGTAAAATTTGGCATAGTCATCTGCTGAATCTGTGGTTTTGACCGGTAGGATGTGTGCAGCCTTGGTCAACCTTTCGACCACCACTCAAATGGAGTCATACTGTCGGCGGGTACGAGGTAGGTCGGTAATGAAGTCCATGTTGATCTCTTCCCACTTCCAAGTAGTAATGTTAATATCCTGCAATACGCCTCTCGGCCTTTGGTGCTCAACCTTCACTTGCTGACAGTTCGGGCACTTGGCTACGAATCGTGCAATATCCTTCTTCATGTCGTTCCACCAATATATTTCCCGCAATTCATGATACATCTTTGTGGTACCCAGATGGATAGAATATCTGGATCCATGTGCCTCATGCAATATCCGGTCCCTCAAATTATCGACATCTGAAACACATAAGTGACCCTAGTACCGCAGTACACCATCTCCTCCTTGGGAGAAAACCTCCATCTTTTTACTTCGAAAGTCTTCCTTCAGCTTTACTAAGATAGGATCCTCATCTTGCCTAGATTTGACATCAACCACCATGGACGACTTTGATCCATTTTGCACAACAACACCGCCATCGGTTGAGTTGACCACTCTAACCCTCAACCTCGCAAGTCGATGAACATCCTTCTCCAAATCCTTGTTTTCCTCATCCATGTAGGACACAGTCTCCATAGAGAGTCTACTAAGTGTGTCTGCTTCCACATTAGCCTTACCCGGGTGGTAAAGGACTTTCATGTCATAGTCCTTAAGTAGTTCCAACCACCTCCTTTGCTGAAGATTGAGTTCTTTCTGCATGAACACATATTGCAAGCTCTTGTGATCTGTGAATACATCCACGTTGACCCCATACAAGTAATCCCTCCATATCTTTAATACAAACACCACCGCAGCCTCATGAGTTGGGTAATTCTTTTTATGAACTTTCAACTTTCTCGAGGCATATGCTATCACTTTCCCATGCTGCATTAACACACACCCGAGTCCGACTCGCGAAGCATCACAATACACCACAAAACCATCAGTACCCTTAGGTAGGGTCAACATTGGTGCTGAAGTGAGTCGGGTCTTCAACTCTTGGAAGATTTTCTCACAAGCCTCCGACTATTGAAACTTCACTTTCTTTTGAGTCAACTTAGTCAATGGTGCAGAAATAGATGAAAAACCCTCCACAAATCTCCGATCGTAACCCGCTAAGCCCAAAAAGCTCCTGATATCCGATGGGTTCACCGGTTTGGGCCAGCTCTTTACCGCCTTGATCTTCTGAAAATCTACTTTTATACCCTCACTTGATACCACATGGCCTAAAAATGCCGCCGCGTCCAACCAAAACTCACATTTGTTGAATTTTGCATACAACTGATGATCCTTGAGGGTCTCAAGCACTATTCTCAAGTGAGCGACATGCTCCTCCTCGCTTCGAGAGTATATAAGGATGTCATCAATGAACACAATCACGAATGAGGTGTCTTACACAAGCCTGTGGTCCTCTTTTATTTTTTGTCGAGAGTTCTGCTCCACCTAAGTAGAAAAAAAAGAAGGAATTTTTTTTAACATGTCCAAATATGCCTTGAACACCCTGTTCATTAGATCCATAAAAGCTGAAGGGCCATTGGTTAGTCCAAAAGACATAACAACAAATTCTTAGTGACCATACTGAGTCCTGAAAGCGGTTTTTGGGATGTCACTCTCCCGAACCCTGAGCTGGTGATACTCGGATCTGAGATCCGTCTTGGAGAAACACTTGGCACACTGAAGCTGGTCAAACAAATCAACAATCCTGGGTAAAGGATACCTGTTCTTTACGTTAACCTTGTTCAACTACCGATAATCAATGCACATATGAAGTGAACCATCCCTCTTCTGAACAAACAACACTGGTGCACCCCATGGAGACTTACTCGGCCTAATAAAGCCCTTATCCAATAGGTCTTTCAACTGATCCTTCAACTCTTTTAGCTCAGTTGGAGCCATTTTGTAAGGTGGAATTGATATAGGTTGCGTGTTAGGAAGAAGATCTATATCGAAATCAATCTCCCGCTCGAGAGGGACACCTAGAATATCATCATGGAAGACCTCTGGATACTCATGTACAACTGGTACAGACTGTATAGTCGGGGTTTCGGAGTCCACTTCCTTAACCCTAACTAGATGGTACATGCAACCCTTAGAAATCATCTTTCTGGCCTTACGCTAGGAGATAAATCGACCTATAGGCACAGCTGAACTACCCTCCCGTTCTAAGACAGGCTTTCCTGAGAATCTAAACTCTACCGACCAGGTCCTACAATTAACTGAAGAATTGCATGCAAATAGCCAATCCATGCCGAGAATAATATCAAAATTGGTCATGGCTAACTCTATCAAGTCTGTTGAGGTAACCTTATAAAGAACTGAGACCTAGCAATCTCCATACACTCGTCTAGCTACAACTGAGTCACCTACTGGAGTAGAAACTGAGAAGGGCTCTGAAAAGACATCAGGACTGACTCCGAAGCTACTGGCTACATATGGCGTCACAAAATATAAGGTAGCCCCCAGATCTACCAATGCATAACCATCAATATGAAAGACTCTCAACATACCGGTGACTACATCTTGTGAGGCCTCCTGCTCCTGACGAGTGGCTAAGGCATAGAATCTATTCTGGCGTTGCCCGCCAGCTGTGCCAGTAGATGCCCCCTGATGAGTTGTGCGTGGGGGAAGGGATGATGAACTAAAAGTTGGGCCTCGGCCCCCAACCTGATCCTATCTTGTAGCAGGACAATATCTGATCATATGTCTTGGCTTCCCACATCCAAAACATGCTCCTAACCCTGCCAAACACTGGCCTATGTGCCCTCGGCCACACCTGCGACAAGTTGGGATGCCAGAATCTGCGGGTCTGCTGCTATGACCTATCGAGCCTGACACTCGCCCTCTCTAATCATGTTTAGGCCTAGATGGCACACTCAGCACTGAAGATGTTGGGGCTGATGATTTCTGGTGGGTCTGCTGTTGATGCCCACCACCGGACCTCTATTGAGAGAATCTGTGGTCCTTGGTCCTGGCCCTCTTGGCCTCCCTCTCCCTCGAATGTGTCGCCTCCATCTGCAGAGCGTACAACACAATGCAATGGAAGTCCATGTCCTGATGGAGCATAGTTTTCCTACAGTCCTTGTCCAAATATCCTTCTATACCATGTACAAATCTGCTCACCCGCGCCCGCTGGTCGATCACTACTCCGAGGCATACTTGGATAGGCGGGTGAACTCAAGGGTGTACTCCTTAACAGTCATCCTCTCTTGCTTTAAATTCACAAACTTGGCTACTTTCAACTCTCTCATCTCTCGATGGAAAAACCAATCGAGGAATGCAACCTGAAACTCCTCCCATGTAACCGGACCTGCTCCAGCGACCTTGCTGTCCTTCCACTGGTGAAACCAAATATGCGCAACCCCTTTCAACTGGTAGGAGGCTAACTCTATGCACTCAACACTGCTAACCCCCATAACCTGGGTGATCTTGAAGATCTCATCAATGAAATCATGCGGGTCCTCATCTACCTTGGACTCCAAAAACTCCGGCGGGTTCATCCTCAAGAATTCCCTGACTCGAGCCACCGCTGCATTGACATTTTGCGGAACATGCGCAACGGCCTGCCGATTAACCTAAGCGGTCAAGGCATGTGCAAGCATAAGAATGGCATCTTGAAACTCAGCATAAGCGGCTGGCTCTGGTGCCTAAGGCTCCTAAACTGGTGGGGCTGGATGATGCTCCTGGCCGTTTCCATCCTCGTGTCCCTCACTACCTCTATTCCTCGTGTCCCTCACTACCTCTATTCCTCTGTCTGTTCATCCTTTGAGGAGCCATGATTCTGCAATTGTGGATAGCACGAATTAGAAGAATAGAAAGGCTTTCCATCACACGACATAGATCATGAAAGAAGGGAACATTTCCTAAAACGTCTAGTAGCCTCTTCGTCATAAGTGTGGCACGCTTCACACCCATGAAAAAGACTCTACCTAACTCGGCTTTCAGACTCCCTAGGACATATTAACCTATAGCTCTGATACCAAGTTTGTCACGACCCGAACGGAGGCTCGGACCGTACACACAGGACAAGGGACCCCGAGAGACCCCAAGTCGACCCATGGCATAAGAATTTGACTAACTCATTCAATAAACATAACATAATTATAAACTTAGCGGAAGTTGAACTCAATATAACAACGGAACAAATATGTAAAGTTGAATACACGGCTAAATCTTGTAAGCCTCTAATTTGGATGAGCTGATGGGACAACACCCCAACTAGCTCAACAATACTGAAACTAAAAGGACATCTAAAACAACTGAAGGTCTAGTCCTCAAAAGATGAAAACTCACCAAATAAGCAGGTGCTAACTCTGATCAGCGGCTACAAACGGGGATGAACCTGAGAACATCCTGCATCATGAAATGATGCAACATAGAAAGTATGCGGTCAGTACATGGAATGTACCGAGTACGCAAGGTAAGTAAGACTGCTCTAACAAAGTAAATCATTTAAAGCATTTCATAATATATTATAAACCTTTAAGTGAAAGTATAGGGCTACATACATTCATTCTGAAATCGTACAATTATCATAACATGACCATGCATAGATTTAGAACATCATGATTGACTCGAATGATTCAAAGCTGAAACATAACATTTATATCAAGAGTTAAAAATTGAGTCAAACCTTTTTTATGAACATGCATGCATAAGTATCATCATGAGTAATGAATATGCAAATCTTAATGATATAGATAGTGGGAGACTCGTCACTTAACCGACCACGATAGAGCTTACGTTGTCCCAACTATCACACTCAAGTGGGTAGAGCCGTCCATAATCTTGACAGGGCGATGGATAATACCATGATATTAATATCAAGCTGAAGGACCAATCGGGCCGGGGATAGCTCGCAAGGGAGGTCCCGATAATATAATAGTATCAACCTACGTTGGCGCATAGTTCTGGGGCACAGGGTAATCGACCCTTAACCCACTCGTTGCTAGACTCTTCTCCCAAAAACATACAATGCTCTACATCATATATAATGAAGCTCAACATCGTCTATTGACGAAGCTCAACATGAAATCATGCATGACTCAACTTTATATGAACGAAGTTCAACATTGTCCATTGAAAAAGCTCACTAATGAAATCGTGCATATACTTGACATCATATGAAAATGAAGCTCAACATTATCCATTGACAAAGCTCATTAATGAAATCATGCATAGACTTGACATCATATGAAAATAAAGCTCAATATTGTCCATTGAAAAAGCTCATTAATGAAATCATGCATATACTTGACATCATATGAAAATGAAGGTCAACATTGTCCTTCAACAAAGCTCAATAATGCCATACATCTCAATTATAAATTCATGCATATGAGAAGCTTTATTTTGAAACATACCACTAGCTCAATTATAGGTGGGAGCATCTACTCCAAATCATGTGGTAAACTACATGTAGAAACATTTACTCAACATACCACATGCTAGAATTCATAATACAAATTGAAAATTTTCACTTTAAACAATGTGGTAAGCTTATGTCAAGGAAATCATTACTTTAAATCATCATGTGAGAATTTCCCAAAGCTTTATCATACTAGGATCTACACATTCTTATTTTGAAAACAACATCATAATCATGGGTAGCTTTAGAAACATGTTTTCCATCATCAACTTCATCATTATCACACATTTACCATAAATAACCTCTTTTATGAACTCTTTACCCATGGGCGTATTAGATTCAAATTTTGGAAAAATAATTTTTTATATATGGAAAAATAATTTAAAATCCTCCCAAGCTTCATAAATCATCAATATAATATAATATAATCATACCCATGTGTAGAGGCTGAAGAATTATGCAATTGGGTAAAATCCATACTTGATCATAAATAATTTATCACATTTTGATAGGGATTGGGCATGGGTGTGGAAAAGAACACCCACTCATAGCCTTACAGACCTGGAAATGATGAATTCTAACACCCTCTAATTTCCCAACTGAGATTCACATTGGAAACCTTGAGATTTCACCTTGAACCTTCCCTTCAAACTTTAAAACTTGCATGCATGAGAATAATGGCTTAGAATAGGTTTTCGCCTGCTAAAAACCCACAAAAATTAGCCCTAAACGAAATAGTATAGGTCTTAGAAACTTAGAAATTACGAAAAGGCTCTTACTAAATTCACAGGAAAACACTGCCAGGTGACCCTAACAGGTGACCTAAAAATTCGTTAGGACGGGCAACGACTCGTCGAGTCGCCCGTTAAGTACACTGGCCAACTAATCTGTTGGGGCTCTTAACGGGGGACATAATGACTCGTGCCTCGGGACCACGACTCGTGGTCACCTTCCGTCTGGTACACTGCCTTAATTTCCAATAAAATTCAACTTATTGCTCATGACTTACCTCACAAGTCATTGGGACTGGCCACGACTCATGGGGTCCCATCTGTTAAGTACATTGGATAAAGCCTCCTTTAACCTTCCAACTCCACCCCACGATTGACATGATGACTTGTGGTGGCTGACCACGCGTTGTTACTTCGCTTGTGAAGACCTCGATCACTTGATCACTCCAAGCCTTCCCATGAGTTACTTGATGAGTCATGGGATCTTCTCACGAGTCATTCAGTGACACGTTCTACAACTGCTGGGCCATTTTCTGATTTTTCCCCATTTCAACTTCGGGGTCCGATCTTTGAATTCTCGGGGTATAAAAATCAAGATAAGAGAAGTTAAAAAGTGGTGAATGAAGTAACGGTCGTGTACCAGGAGTGGTATCAAGGAACGACCCATTGTGATGCCCGTTTCCATTGGCAGTGCAATTTTTTCATAAATTCCATAAAGTGTAATTTCATCATTCCTAAGCCCTAGGGTCCTAAACTACATTATTTTAAGCTCTGAATAGTGTGTTTTAAAGGAGGGAGGGTAAGATCGTTCTATGAATCCCCAGTCCATGCATGCAACCTAGAGCATTCCTTGAAGACTAAGTTTGAGAGATTTCATCAAATTCTCTCCAATTCCCTTTGGGTTTTCAAGTTCGTGTGTGAATTCAACTTACCCAGGTATGTGAGTCTATGAATGAGAGTTCCTTTAACTCTCATGCTCAAAACTCTATTCAATTTCCATGGATTTTAATTCTAGATTCAAATTTCATGATATATGGGGTTTATTCCAATCCTTGTGAAATTATCTATGATCTATCTATGGGTCAATTCCTTTCTTGTTGTTACACCCCGTAAGTTGATTCATATGACGGACGTGTGCGTACGTATATTGAAAGTTTTAGAGTATGACCAACACGAGAAAAACCTCGGGGAATGAACGAAATTGCACAGAATCGAGCAAGCAGAAGGCCAGGACTGGAGGCCCAGCGCACTGGGCGCCGCGCCGTGCTAGGCAGCTTGGCGCTACGGCCGGCACGTCGCGCCTCTGTCTCAGCGCAATGGGCGGCGCTTCGCGCCCGTGTTTTGGCGCTATGGGCAGCACGCCGCGCCTCCCCTTCCACCGACCTCCCATGTATATATAGGCCCTTCATTTCAATTGAATCGTTTCTAAACATATTACATTCGGCCAAAAGTAAGGAAGTATGAAGATTTTGATCGTTTTTCGTCTGATTACGCTATCGAATGCTGTCAAAAATTCAAATTAACTTCGAGTATGGAGTTCTAAGCACACAGGGAGCATTACAACGGAGTTATTTTCATAAAATTCACCCGGTGAATCGTAACCCCGCCGAGCCAAAGTTGTTAGAATTGCTCCAAACTGGTTTTGATACGATCACAGGCTTCAAATAAGTACTTCTCCCTTCTGAACTCTCGAGAAATAATACGTTTCGGACGTGTTCTGCTAAGTTGAAGTATAGTAAATATTGTTATTAAAGGTCATCCTTTTTCACTGAATTTGGTATTGAAATTCATCTCTTTTTACCAGTATAATGGTTACAATTGAAAAGAGCTGACGAATCCAAGTGAAACTCATCGGTTATTCAGGAAACGACAATCGAGGTATGTAAGGCTTAATCCTCGGCAAGTATACTCATCGTACAGTGTTACGACTTATGTCCTCGAATATAAATGATGATTTCATGCGTTGTAGATGGTTACTACAATTAAATTGTGATTAAACATGTTGGAATTAGTTGTTGCTAGTATATAAAGATCAGATATGCTACGAGTGATTGCCATCAGTAGATTATGGTTATAAATCTATTATGGTTAGCTGTTAGAAAATTTATATGGATTATATCGTAGTATCCCTCGTCAGAAAAAGACATGATAAGAATGATACACGCTAGTAGAATCATAGAAACTCCCTTATTCTACGGTTTATGGTTTTAGTAGGATTGTATGTTTTATTGCCAGGACTAGATCTTAGAAACGCATGAGGGTTAGTGAGCTTGAGTTAGTAGGTTGAATAGCGTAGGCGTAGCTAGGCGACATAACTACCGGTTTGGCACCTGGTTGCCAAAAAAGCACGCCCATAAGCTATTGACGTAATTGCACGTCCCAGGGCCCAAAATGTAGAAAAAATAAGCATACGTTAGAATCAGTGACACTAGGGTTTTCTAGTGTACTGGGAGACAGTTTACCGCCCTATTAGCCGTTACCAATAATTGTCAATCCTAGCTGACTTGGATGTTATTACATAGGTCGCCCAGGAAGCCATCCCAGTCATCCAGGTAAAATAGACACATGGGTACCCTAAGTAAGGGGACCTTATCAGTAGTTAGATATCGGGCTAGCACCCCAGCTGGTTCCTGTCACCCACAGGTTTCTAGGAATGGTTAGGTCTATATAGAGTTGTCTATAAGGTTAAGAATCATCCAGAAAAGTAATATAAGATCTGATTAGACCAAGATGAGGCCTAAGGCACTAGTAAGTACCATGTTTGTATAGTATTACCCACAGGCTAAGGATGTCGGTAAACTTCCTATGGAGAATTACGGGCTGATCGCTCTAAAGCATGTTCGGCCAGTACCAGCTCTACAGTTGCACTAAGTAGGGAGACTGAGTAGTTAGTCATTCGCGACCCCGCAGTTATTATGAGCTATAGATGTCTGGGTAGGACATATAGAGAGTTATGCTGGATCATTACAGATCTCGCCCTATTCAGTACAAACTATTAGAGATCATGATCACTATCAGGATCCTCTTATCAGATACAACTACATGGTGTGTCTGCTAGAAGTTTTACAGATTATCCAAGGGGGCGAGTAGCGGTGGCGTTAGGCCAAGAAGGCCAGTTACGCCTTTTAAGTGGCTAGATTGAGATGTTATATAGCACCTTGGTTGGGGTTGCCCTCACTTAGGAGCCATCCATGACCACCACAAGGTTACTAGCTGTGTCGACACCCCCAGGGGCGAGATGACGTCGCTCCAAAAAGAGCGACATGCTGTCTGCGAGGGAAGAAGATGGGGACCTAGGTCCTCATAGAGTCCATTCCATGGCTGGACTATTATACATATGCTATATCGGCACCACACCCCCGAAGAGCCTGGTGCTGGGGTGCAGATATCACGAGTCCACTAGACTCAGACACAGCTACAGTTTAGGGGCCAAGCAGGATCAGTTGTAGACCCAGGGGACCAGTAGATTGGCTATAGTACTAGTGGATTCATAGAAACCTGGATAAGGGTATATAGATTGAGATGTGCTCGACAGGGCTTATTGGGGTCCGAATGAGTTATTTTGTGTTGATTTCTGGCTTATGGGGGCCTGATGAGGTTCTTGTTTGTATTCTTGTTTGTTAGTTATAGTTTATAAATGTGTAATTATACAGTCTTACTTTACTTACATGTAGTGCTGATTAGATGCATATTACGAATCAGCAAGTGTACAAGTTAATCTTTCTTCCCTTCTTTCTATTCACTTCCAATCTTTATCAGCTTATCTATTGCCTTACATATTTGGTACATATTATACTGACACCCTCCCTTGCGCTGCATTATTTTCCTGTAGGTTTATACAGACAAGGTTCAGGATCTCTAGTAGTAGTTGTTCAGAGTCCGCACTTGGGACAACTCCTTTCATTCGGAGTTGCCAAGTTGTAGAGGTTTCTGTATCTCAGTTATATAGCATTTTGGGTATGTCGGGGCCCTGTCCCAATCGCTATTTGTACTCTTAGAATCTTGCAGACTATAGTCTAAAGTCAGTTAGTTGTATGTTGGTCGTGTTGGGCCTTAATCGGGTAATCTTCGTGTATTTGCCGTGTGGGGCCTAGTATAGTAGCTAGTCTTCATTTCTGGTATAACTAGAAAGCATGGTGGCCTACTTGGCCCGTATAGGATCCCTTTTGTTGCCTATTTTTGGTTAGATGTTTTCATTTCCAGATATCTATACGGACTTGTCGGCCGGAGGCTGTATTTACAACTGAGATGTAGCCCATTGCTTTCTTGATTTGAGGAGAAAGCCTGCACCAGGTGTGCCTAGGCTTAGATAAGTTAGTTCAGATTGTAGTAGGCACAAAGTGCCAATCATGCCTCCCTAGGTGAAGGGTATGAAAAAGAGAGGGAATTGCGGGATTCTTACCTCCAACCCTTCAAATGTTGTACAGTTCCATACCTCAATCCCATTTTAGTAAGAAATGACTATTTTCTCGCCTCTCAGTTTTGTTTACAGTGTAGCAAAGAGCGTAAGATGTCACGCCCCAAAACTTGGTAGGGTGAAACTGGCACTCGATTCATGATTGATCGAGAAGCCGGTTATATGACATCTGTAACTATAACACTTAGGCCATCCAGGACACCTGTCACAATCAACTAGAGTATAAACTGGACCCATAAGGTCTCAACAATACATGGTAAACAACTTAAATGCAACCAAGTCTATGAGTATGCTAAAACAAGAAACAATAAGCCGACAAGGCCACAAACTGAATAACACTATACACACTAAGTCCACAAAGCCTCTAAAGAGTAAACTGACTAATGGTCGGAACAGGGCTCCGACCTACCCATAACTGCATCTCAAAACTCAAGAATAAACAACTAAGCCCTGGATCTAGGAAGAAAGGAGCATACCAATAATATGTTGATCTCACAAACTGCTACTCAATTGGCAATCCTGACCTCTACTTGCACCTGTGGCATAGACGCAGTCCCCAAGCGAAGGGACGTCAGTACGAATGAAATGTACTGGTATGTAAGGCTGAACCTGTAATCAAGAGATAATAATCCTGTAACAACTGACTCAACACATAAACATACAAAGGATATATATAACCTAGAACTCTGCAACCTGTAATTGATAACAACTTACTATAACATAATTGAACTCAAGATAACTGAACCGAGAATAAGGAATAATAACAACTTTGAATCCTGGAAACCGAAACCTGATAGTGGTTGTATAATGAGATGAAAATGCAATTGAGAAACACACAGGAAAGAAACTATAACTGTAATGCTATTGATCAACAAACCATAAATCCATATATAAAATTCGTCCAGTCGGTGTACCACACTGAGGTAAAATAAAAATATCTCCAGCCAGTGTACCTTACCGGGGTAAAATAAAAATATCTCCAGCCAATGTACCACACGGGGGTAAAATAAGAATATATCCAGTCGGTGTACCATACTGGGGTAAAATAAAAATATCTCCAGCCGATATACCACATCGGGATAAAATAAAGATATCTCCAGCCGGTGTACCACACCGGGGTAAAATAAATTTATCTCCAGTTGGTGTACCACACTGTGATAAAATAAAAATAAATCTCAATCGCAATCATATATGGAGCTGATATGGCTCATACATATTATCTGGATACTAACAACTATGAAATATGTCGACTCAGTAACTATAACATGTGTAAGATCTTACCACCACCCCTAATACTACAGTTATTCCATACACATATAGATTTTTCATTTAACATTTAAATACATACATATGTTGTGAATGAATTCTAGGGAAGTTCCTAGAACTAGAATGTCATAAGGACAGTGTAGACATACTTTCATGATTTTAAACATCTCCTAGCAATACTAACACGAGGAGCAGAGAGGAATAACTTCAATTAAAATTTTCTATTAACAAACTTAGCATTCATTTCATGCTTATACTCGTTTGACTTTCATATTTTCATATAAAGAATTGTGAGCATACCTCATTCGTTGCACATCATATCACATCTCGAGGTAACTTATGAACAGGAAGACATAACTTAGAGCTCTTTAACATAAAAATGCTAGGCAACTATCTAGGGGATGCTTTAAGATAAGTAAAGACATATTGTCGTGCTTTAGACAATATAGGAAAGGCTTGTGTGAAACTTTGCAATATATGAGGAGCTTAGAAAAGCTTAGCAGCATTATAAACAGTTTAGAAACTTCTAAGAAAAAATAAAATCCTTTAAAACTTGAAAAAGTTAATTCAATTTTAGAACAAATAATCAAAGATAATTGTTTAAAAGTACGATGAAGAACTTCTCTTTAGCTTGAGTCACTATCTCAAAATATTCGATTCTAATCACTTCTTAAGAAGTTAACACTTTATTGGCCTTTCATTAGCTTAACACAACTGAACATAAACAACTTTATTTATAACTCTTTTGCTAAACGTCTTTAGAACAGGGTAAATCTTGCTAGCTATTTGCCTAACTCATAAACAATCGTAACACTTATTATCAAATTTACAACCTTTACCTCTACTTTTTGTAGTCATCTTAAATTCTTTTCCAAATAGGATTCTTCATTCCCTACCTAATTATTTACTTCGTGTTCACTATTCCAGCAATTCTTGTACGCACTTACCTTCTTACCTAATTGTCAACCTTGTATCTTAAACTCATCTTGCTCATATTTTAACGTCGCTCAAAGGTTCTTGAAATCAACTACGGATAGAGGGCATATACCTCACATATTGCCTTAAAAGGTTTAACATTTACTCTTATCTCTCCTTTTCTACTAGCGCCTCAACTTTTACACTTAGGTTAATTTCCTTACACATCTACAACTTTCAAAGAACATGTGACGTGTCTATTTAAAGCCTTAAGAAATTCTCAGGAAGTCTAGATAACTCAAGAGCTTTAATAAACATATAGTGACTTTCTAAAGGCAATCCTTGCCTCTTTAGCGCGTAATTTGAACGTAAGCATAAACGTATATTTATTATTATTTTCATATAACATGTTAACATCAAGATATTGTGCATAACCTTCCAATAAATATGGTCGCATAGAAATATCAATAGTTTACCCATTCGGGTTTACAAGTTTAACGTATCGATTAATTAAGAAACGCATTAATTAGTCTCATAGCTTAAGGGAGAGGGATCGGGGAAGCTTCTCATGGCCCTAGGAATCTTAAAACATGAATATAATAGGGTAGGTAACTGCTGTAAGAAAATTCCATTTTGTTACCCTCGTTAACCCTTATTGAGTTAAAACTGGTATCAATTATTAGGTTTGCCCGTGCGTCGTCGTCTTGCCATGTTTACCAGTCTCCTTAGAAACCATAATGTGAAAAAACTTTGAAACTACAAACGCATAACATAATTTAAAGGACCATCTCACAATTCCCACGCCGAGGGGACTTCAGACTCAATTTACAACTATGACCATAATCGAAGGCAATTGCCCTCTCCGCTTTACATTCATGTGTTCCAACTCTTTAGAAAATACACAACTTAATACCAACTAATTCTAACAACTAGGAAGAACCATAATATGCTACTACAAAAGCTCAAGTACAGGGGAATATCGGATTAGTCCTCGGCATGAATTCGTGCTTGAAAATCAAGAGACAAAGAGTGCCTTACATACCTTTTTTTGGCAAGCTTTCTTTCTTATGTCGTTTCTTTCTTTCAACAACCAGAAATTTAGCCCCTTAAATTACTTGAGTTTATCACCAAGTTACAAGGCTATTTCAAGCCAATTTATCCAGCCAAAATGTTACATCAATAGGCAGTCACAACACAAACAAATTAGGAAACACTTAGCATTTCTTATTTCAACTTGTTTCTACAACTTTGGGGGAAAATAGAGGTAGGAAATTACCTCACTTTTTTCATGAAAAACTCCCACAAATATAGAGTATATTCTCATCAAAACACAGCTATTAAAACCTTCAAAAATCGAGCAGAACTTCAACAACAACATACCAACAATAGNGCTAGCTATCAATTGCTTGAACATCTCCTCAACGCTGGGTGATATTCTCATCAAAACACAGCTATTAAAACCTTCAAAAATCGAGCAGAACTTCAACAACAACATACCAACAATAGCAGCCCAACATAACCTCCAATTTCTAGCTTTAGCTAGGATTTTTAGGTAAGTTTACCAATTAGAACACTAACCCTTGGCATGAGAATATTCTTGGATATAATAGGAGTATTTTCCTACAAACCAATTCCCAATAACGCAGTAATCTTGCTTCCCAAAAAGTAGCAACATAACAGCACAACAACTACAATAAGTCAACATACAAACCATAGCTTTCTTCTAGTTTTCCTTAAAAAATTCATACACTTATTAGAGATTTAAAAAGAGGGAAGTGACTTACTATTTCTTATGAACAATTCCTACTAAGATGTATTATAACATTATCTCAAAATAGTCCCAAACATGCAGCAACAACACTGCCAAAACGAAGCTATAAGGCAACAACAATCTCACCACAACGTTTCCTTCACTTCCATCAACTTTTGCTTGAGTTTTGATGGTATTTTCTTGAGGGATTTCCTCTTGGTTTCTAAGGATTTGATACTGTAAAAGAGAGAGGATTTCAGAGGGTAAGCAAGCACCTCAAACCTGAAAATTTTGAAAAAGATTTCATAACAAAAAATATAAAATATAAAGGTGTTTGGGTGATGGCAATGTCACTACCCGATAGTGCCACCGTAAAACGCCTATAACTTTTTATTCCAAATTCCAATTGATGATCCGTTTGATGTTATGAAAACTAGACCCGAAGATATTTAATTTGATAGGTTTTGGGTCTTCTAGTTCATATTGAGAGATACAGTAGTTTAAATTGACCCTAATTTATAAACTTTACATACTATTTGTTTTTCCATTCGTACACATTTCCTGTGTCATCTATGATCAATATACAACCCATACTTCCCTTAACATAGCATACAAACATAAAGTAATCACCAAAAAATTTTCAGGGTGTAACATAAGAATTAAGGCAATGTTGCCCAGAGTAAATGGCAAAGGAAGGTTGGATTTGTTGATTCCGTAAAGTGTGAGGAAGTGGTGGAGACCCGTAGTGTTTAAGTAAATTTTCTAGACCTCCATGGTAGTAAATCAGGAGAGCAGGTAAGAATACCAATAACACTCAAAGTGCGTGCAAGAGTCCATTAGTAATAAACCCCCAGTAACAGTAAAGCTGAAGTTAGAAAAAGGTTGAATCCTCCATAGAATGCTAATGATGGCAGGAAATGCATGCAAGATAATGGTTATGGCATTAGGTTGTGATATCTAAGGACATGGAGGTCATACGAATAAAATAGGTCTGAGTGCGAGTCAGAAGAAATATATGTCATTATACCTAGTCGGTAACATCCTTGGCAATATGAGGTTGGAGGCACGAACCTCAGAGCCCAATCCAAGGGAACAAGAGGAAAGGTATAAATATCTAATAGGGGAAAACCAGAATCACCTCAAGGCTGATAGAGCATAGGATTACCATCGAATATTGAGAACTAAGCATCAAGCTAACAATTAAGAGATAGTAAGGTTGTAGCCTATAATGTTGCGATATCCCCGCTAGAAGAAAAAATAAGCGAGTGTCATCACAGAGACTTTAACTTAGAACAGCCTAGAAACAAGGCCTAGTAGAGAGTCATTGGCCCTCAGATAATAAGGGGTTAAGTCATAAGACCCAGAAGCTGCCTCTGTGCCCCAATGGTGGCCAAACTTCGTTAGCAGATTCTAGCTAAGGTATATCATGTCTGTTATTTCATTCACCCAAAGTTTAATAAAAACGTATCAGTCTATAAGAAATACCTACTGATGTCATGAGAAAAGGGATACATTACTAAGTTATAGCGTAGAGCTTCAATGACCAAACAGGGGAAGACTAGACAGCAAAAATAGAGTCGGCCAATCCAGGTGGTGGTCGTGCCTGCAAAAGGAATGGAGAATAGTCAATTTAATCATAGTTAGGAGGTTTCTTCATACCAGGTGTAAATTGACCCCACTTGGTTCAGTATAGAAAGGCTTTCAGATAAGTTGGGATGCATGTTAAGTTGAATATGACTCCTTGTCCCTAAATAAATAGCTAAGAAGAGCACTCGGTTCAAATACCGCAGATCGGTTGTGGGTAGAGATGTAGGCCCTCTATATGATGACCCGGAGCAGATAAATCAAACGTAATGGACCAAGGCACACTATAACAGACAGACGAAAGATGTTAAACTTATTAGGAAATGGGTACTGATAGCCCAAGATCATCGAAAGTCCTACCCTAACGTATAACATAGACAGTTAAGGATTAAAGAAGCAGCTGAGTATTCCCCAAAAGCTTCACCGATGGAGTGCACTATGAGAATTAGAGAAAAGGCAAGCTTATTGGCCATATTGTATTTTCCCGAGAACAAGAGAAGCAGTATAGGTGCTAGAGTCGCCTAAATTGGTCCATTCAGTCTTTAGCATGTCAATGTTGTGGAACACATCTAAGAGACCCATCCTAAGTTGTGTCCTATTGAGGAAGTCTAAGTTATTAAGGAACTAACCTATAAAAAGGTTCCAATTTTCATACTAGATTAGCAAGTTCAAAGAGTGAGAACTTTAAGATGTACCGTTAGTTAAAGTACTGCGGAAGGACAAGAATAAAGAAGAGACGACCTGGGAAGCTGAGGACGATATAAGAACTAGATATCCTCATATGTCCCATAATTGATCAAGACTATGCAATTAAGATAAAGTTGTTGTTCAGTTATTATTTTACTATTTATGCTATCTATACAATTCAGTTGACTACCATTCTATTGTGGAATAGCAGTTATAGTGCCACGTGAGATACCTGTATTGGACGTTTCCACATTTCAAGTTCTTCAGATAATCCATATTATAGGGGAGACTCTATCAAAATGTCCCTGGCAACGGATAAAAAGACTTGAGTCTTTTAAGCCTAAAGACGACATTCGAGGATGAATGTTCCTAAGGGGGGAGGATGTTACACCCCGTAAGTTGAATCATGTGACAGACGCGTGCGTACATATATTGAGAGTTTTAGAGTATGATGCACACGAGAAAAAGCTCGGGGATGAATAGAAGATCCCGAAATAGAGTGAGTAGGAGGCCGGGACTGGAGACCCAGCACACTGGGTGTTGCGCCACGCTACGAAGCTTGGCGCTACAGCCAGCGTGTCGCACCGCTGTCTCAGCGCACTAGGTGGCACGTTGCTCCTGTGTTTTGGTGCTATGGGCTGCCCATCGCGAAGGTCTAGAATTATGATCCGATTAGACAAAGATGAGGCCCAGAATTATGATCTGATTAGACAAAGATGAGGCCTAAGGCACTAGTAAGTACCATGTTAGTACAGTACTACCCATAGGTTAAGGATGTCGGTAAACTTCCTATAGAGAATTACGGGTCGATCGCTCAAAAGCATGTTCGGCCAGTACCAACTCTACAGTTTCCCTAAGTAGGGGGATTGAGTAGTTATTCATTCGTGACCCCATAGTTACTATGAGTTATAGATGTCCAGGCAGGACATATAGAGAGTTATATTGGACCACTCCTGATCTCGCCCTATTCAGTCCAGTCTATTAGAGATAATGATCACTATTAGGATCCTCTGATCAGATACAGGTGCATGGTATGCCTGCTAGCAGTTTTACAAATTATCCTAGGGGATGAGCAGCGGTAGCGTTAG
Source organism: Datura stramonium (assembly GCA_018107945.1). Taxonomy (NCBI): domain Eukaryota; kingdom Viridiplantae; phylum Streptophyta; class Magnoliopsida; order Solanales; family Solanaceae; genus Datura; species Datura stramonium. The sequence continues at coordinate 146,043 of JACEIK010003097.1, read as the reverse complement.
GCCTAGAAGACCAGTTATGCCTTTTGAGTGGCTAGATTGAGATGTTAGTACAGCACCTTGGTTGGGGTTTCCCTCACTTAGGATCCATCTCATGATCACCCCAAGGCTACTAGTTGTGTCGACGCCCCTAAGGGGAGAGATGACGTCGCTCCAGAAAGAGTGGCATGGCATTCGTAAGGGACAAAGATGGGGTTCCATGTCCTCATAGAGTCCATTCCATGGCTAGAATATTATACATACCCCCGACGTTCCTAGTGCCTGGGGTGTAGATATTAGGAGTCCACCAGACTCAGACACAACTACAGTTCAGGGGCCAAACGGGCTCAGTTGTTTACCCAGGAGATCAGTAGGTTGGCTATAGGGGTATATAGATTGAGATATGCTCACCAGGGCTTATGGGGGCCTGAACGAGTTATTCTATGTTGATTGTACCATTCGGCTTATGGGGCCAGGTGAGGTTCTTGTTTGTATTCTTTTCCGTTAGTTATAGTTTATAAATGTGTAATTATACAGTCTTAGCTTACATCCATATAGTGTTGGTTAGATGTAGATTACGAATCAGCAGGCGTACAGGTTAATCTTTCTACCCTTCTTTCTATTCACTTCCAGCCTTTATCAGCTTATCTATTCCCTTACATATTTGGTACATATTATACTGATGCCCTCCCCTGGACGTTGCATTACTTTCCTGCAGTTTTAGACAGACAGGGTTTAGAATATCTAGTAGCAACTGTTCAGAGTCCGCAGTTGGGACAACTCCTTTCATTCGGAGTTTCCAAGTTGTAGAGGTTTCTGTATCTCAGTTATGTAGAATTTTGGGTAGGCCGGGGCCCTGTCCCGACCGCTATTTGTACTCTTAAAGGCTTGCAGACTATAGTCTAAAGTCAGTAAGTTGTATGTTGGTCGTTTTGGGCCTTAATCAGTTATGCTTTGTGTGTTGGCCGTGTGGGGCCTAGTATAGTAGCTCATCTTCATTTCTGGTATAACTAAACAGCATGGTGGCCTACTCGGCCCGTATAGGATCCCTCTTGTTGCCTGTTGTTGGTTAGCTATTTTCATTTATAGGTGGCTATATGACCTTGTCAGCCGGAGGCTATATTTACAGCCGAGATATAGCCTGTTTCTTTCTTGATTTGAGGAGCAAGCCTACACCATGTGTGTCTGGGCTTAGATAAGTCAGTTCAGATCCTAGTAGGCACGAAGTGCCAGTCATGCCTCCGCAGGTGGGGCGTGACAATCTTGTATTAAATTATGTTTTATGATCTATGGTTAGATTTTATGACTATGACTATTTTGAATATAAATTTATAAATTTAAATTTAAATTCAATTATGCCCAATTATGTATGTTTTTATAAAAAGTCTAATTATGATTTCATTATGACCTTGATCTAAAATTTGCCCACCTATGATTTATGTTTTATGATATGATTTCTCTCAAATACTTATCATGGATTTATGAAATATCAAGTATATACATTTTTTACAAATATGGGTGAATTTCATGATTTATGGACTTATGATTTTTGCCGACTCAAGGGCCTTATTACGTGGCTAGTTCATGTATTTCAAGCATTCTTATGATTATTATAACTTAAACTAGCCCATGAATCTCATGTATGTTTTCCCCACTATAATATGAACACTATATATGTTTTGTGTGTAGTACTTAATACCGAGTAGATTCGGGGTCCAAGCATACCCCGAGTCTCAGAAATACATGCCAACATAGCCACGATGGGACCTCTCTTGAGACTTTCTCCCTTTTTCCGAATGGGCCTTTCGTTGTGATATCACCTCTTTTCATGGTTCTACTCTTGGCAAGGAATGAACACCCTCCTGAGTAGGGGTTTACTGGTCCGGCTCCATATATCTCATGTGGGGTATGTCATTTATAAGAATCTCCCATTATTCGTCATGATTTATTCATGGTTATGTTTATGTTACTTTGCCTCAAGTCATGTTTAATAGAGTTTTCTCCTATGACTATGATTATGATTGATTTAAGAATATTTTGAAAACCTTGAGCCTTTATGTTCACATTATGATATTTAGTTTATGATCATGTTGTCCTACTCTTATGAACTCTTATGTATTTTAACTGTCCATTTTACTTACCTTGCATACTCAATACATTCCAAGTACTGACCGCATATTTTATGTTGTATCGTTTTATGATACAGGTCTGAGGGATCAGTCTCATCCGTATCATTAGCCCCTGCTTCCCTCTCTGACCTGTCCAGCTGGTGATAGTGAGTCTTCATTCCTTCAAGGAAATTCAGTCATTTGTAGCTTATTACGTTCCCTGCAGTTTTAGACTTGTTCGAGCTAGTTGGGAGTATTGTCCCATCAGCTCATCAGTTACGTAAGAGGCTTTTCAGACATTATGTAGAAATCAACTTGTCATTTGTGATTCCGTTCTAACTTGTTCGGTATGTTGAATTTCCACTTTATTATGTTGAGTCTTTACATTATGTTCATGTCATGGATCGACTTGGAGACTCTCGGGGTTTCTTATCTCGTGTATCATTTTGAGTCATATCTCAGGTTGTGACATTGAGTGAGATTGTTGGGCATCATATGCTCATTCCTGATGGTGTCGGTTATGAGAAGTCTCCCATTGATCCTCATGTTTCATGTTATTGATGTTCAAGAATTATGATATCATGTTTTATGGTGTAATTGACCAATTGATCAGTTTATGAGTTTTCATATATGATTTCAAACATGTTAAACCATATGATTTACTTTCAAAACCTTGGGTCATTATGTTTCAGCTTATGATGAATGACTCACTTTTATGACTATTTCATAATCATGATTTTAACATGTTATCCTTACTCTCATGTTTTACTTACCCTACATACTTAGTACATTCAATGTACTGACCACATACTTCTATGCTATATCATCTCATGATATAGGTTGTGGTGATCATTCTTACCCTCAACGTTAAATTTACTCTCGCTTCAGTCCAGTCTAGCCCTACCTTGGGGTGAGTCCTCAGGATCCAAGGACGTTAGTTTTGATACATGTTCTTTCTTTATTTCTTTTAGTTCTCATATTTTGCTAGAACTAGTTGTGTGTGTTGTCCCATCATCTCTTCTATGACAAGAGGCTTTTCAGATAATTATGTGTAGATGTTTCAGCGATGTTGGCTTGTAGCCCCATTTATGCTTTATGAGATTCTAGACTTTCGGTCATGTTATGATTTATGATTTACTTCCGCTTAGTTCTGTGCTCTTAATCATTCTATGTATGTGTCATGGGTTAGTTTGGAGCCATTCGTGGTTCTAGGTCCCATGTCGCGATATGGGGTCCACACTCATGTCATGAAAAGAGGACCAGTAGGGGGCACCATCCGCAGTCACAACAGAGGTTATCAGCCCAGCTCTATCTTCAGCCAGTGTTCTATCTAGGTCGAGGAGTGATAAGAGAGGTAGAGCATCAGGCTCTAAATGCCAGAGGAGCATATTAGGGGAGCGCACTTATCTAGTTTATAGGAGATATGGTGAGAACCACCCAGGAGAGTGCTTGGTTGGCTCAGATGCTTGTTTTTGGTATGGCAAGCCTAGACACAAACTTAGGAATTGCCCATAAGCCAGACCGGGTGACAGTAGAGGTCATGCCCCAGCTACCACTTCAGCATCTCCCACCGCTCGCCCATCTAAACAGGGCACATCCTCTAGTGACGATAGCAGACAGTATCAGAATTGGTTCTTTGCACTATCAACCCGCCAGGAGCAGGAAAGATCACTAGATATGGTGACGAGTATGTTACGAGTTTTCCATCTTGATCTTTATGTGTTGCAAGATCCAGGGGCCATATTATCCTTTATGACTCACTATGTTGCTATTAATTTTTATGTCAGTCTCAAAATCCTATCAGAACCCTTCTCGGTCTCTACTCCTATCGGTTAGTCAGTTATAGCACAAAAGGTATACAAAAATTTCCCTATTATAGTTCTTTAGAATGTCACCTCAGTTGGCTTAGTAAAGTTAGAAATGACGGAATTTGATGTTATCTTTGGTATGGATTGGTTGTATGCTTTCTATGCTTCAGTTAATCATAGGGCCATTAGTAGATATTTGATTTTCGGGTTAACCAGTACTAGAGTTGAAGGGCAGTTCAGCAGTGCCTGTAGGTAGCTTTGGCTCCTACCTTAAGGTCTAAAAGGTGATCTCCAAGGGTTGTATATATCATTTAGTTCTGGTTAAGGATACTAATTTCAAAACCCTGACTCTTCAGTTAGTCTCGATTGTATGTGAGTATCGGAAGGTGTTCCTAGATGATCTACCAAGAGTCCCTCTTGAGCGGAAGATTGACTTCAGTTTTGACCTTCTCCCTAAGACGCATCCCATATCCATTTCTCCTTATAGAATGGCTCTGGCCGAGCATAAGGAGTTGAAGGAACAGTTGAAGGACCTCCTTGATAAGGGTTTCACCAGGCCTAGTAAGTCTTCATAGGGTGCCCTGGTCTTTTTTCTTTGGAAGAAGGATAATTCTCTCATAATGTGTATTGATTATCACTAATTGAACAAGGTTACAATAAAAGAATAAGTATCCCCTCCCTAGGATTAACAACTTTCTTGACCAACTTTAGGGTGCCAAATGTTTTTCAAAGATAAACCTCAAATTTGGCTATCACCAGCTCAGGATTAGGGAGACATTCCGAAGACAACATTTAGGACTCGGTATGGTCACTATGAGTTTGTTGTTATGTCTTTTGGACTAACAAATGCTCCTGCAACTTTCATAGATTTGATGAACAAGGTTCTCAAGAAGTACTTAGATATGTTCATCATTATTTTCATAGACGACATCCTTATGTATTCTAAGAGTGAGGAGGAACATGCTGCTCATTTGAGGAATATGTTGCAAACTCTTAAGGATCATCAGTTATTTGCTAGTTTAGCAAGTTTGAGTTTTGATTGCATTTGGTTTCATTTCTTGTCCATGTAGTGTTTAGTGAGGGTGTTTAGGTAGAATCTCAGAAGATATATGCAGTGAAGAACTGGCCTAGACCTGTCTCTCCTACTGACATTAGGATCTTTTTAGGTTTAGCTGGCTACTACTGGAGGTTCGTAGAGGGATTTTCATTCTTTGCTACACCTTTCACTAAGTTAACCCAGAAGCAAGTCAAATTTCAGTTGTCTGATGCTTGTAAGAGGAGTTTGCAAGAGCTAAAGGCTTGACTCATTTGCGCTTCGATTTTTACCTACCAGAGGGCACATATGGCTATATGGTGTATTGTGTTGCATCTAGGATTGGCCTTGTATGTGTTTTAATGCCGCATGGGAAGGTCATTGCTTATGCTTCTAGACAGAGCAAGATTCATGAGAAAAAATACCTGACACACGACTTGGAGTTAGCAACGGTGGTTTTTGCCTTTAAGATTTGAAGAAACTATTTTTATATGGTGCATGTGGATGTGTTCACCGACCATAAGATCCATCAATGCGTGTTTAGTCAGAAAGATCTAAAATTGTAGCAAAAGAGATGGCTTGAGCTTGTTAAAGACTATGGCATGAGTGTTCTGTATCATCCAGGGAAGGCCAATATAGTGGCTGATGCTCTTAGTAGTTTTCCATAGAGAGTGTAACTCATGTCGAAGATGGAAATAAATAGTTGGTTAGAGATGTCCATATGCTTGCTCGATTATAGTTTCACCTTATAGACTTGACAGATGGTGGTGTTATTGTGCAGAATGGATCAGAATTTTCATTGGTGATAGAAGTTAAGGCATGGAAAGAAGAGGATCCTATTTTGGTCAAGTTTAAGGAAGAAATTCGAAGTTAGAAGGTGGAGGTTTTCTCCCAAAGAGGGAGATGGTGTGCCCCGATATTAGGGCCGACTATATGTTCCGGAGGTAGATGATTTGAGAGAGAAAATTATGGGAGAGGCTCACAGCTCTAGGTATTCTATCCATCCAGGTGCTACCAAGATGTACCATGACCTATGGGAAGTTTATTGGTGGAATGGCATGAAGAGGAACACTGTAGAATTTATGGCGAAGTGTCCGAATTGTCAACAGGTGAAGGTTGAGTATCAAAGATTGGGAGGTATGCTACAGGATATTAGTAATCTTACATGAAAGTGGGAAGAGATAAATATGGACTTCATTACAGGTTTGCCTTGTACGCACCAACAACATGATTCTGTATGGGTGACTGTGGACCGGACAACTAAGTTGGATATTTCTATCACGCCTCAAAACTAAGGTAGGGCGCAACTGGCACTCGATTCATGATTGATCGAGAAGCCGGCTATACGACATCTGTAACTATAACAGTTAGGCCATCCAGGCCACCTGTCACAATCAACTGAAGTATAAACTGGACTGATAAGGTCTCAACAATATGGGGTAAACAATCAAAATGCAACATAGGCAATTAGTGTGCTAAACCAAGCAACAATGAGCCGACGAGGCCCCAAACTGAATAACAATGTACACACTAAGTCCACAAAGCCTCTAAAGAGTAAACTGACTGATGGTCAGAACAAGGCTCCAACCTACCCATAACTGCATCTCAATACCCAAGAATAAATAACTAAGCCCTAGCTCTAGGAAGAAAGGAGCCTACCAACCATCCGTTGATCTCACGAACTGCTACTCAACTGGAAATCCTGACCTCTACCTGCACCTACGGCACGAACGCAGGTCCCCAAGCAAAGGGACGTCA
>JACEIK010003097.1:116125-139155 GCA_018107945.1 Datura stramonium | reverse complement strand
ATCATAAATCCATATATAAAATTCCTCCAGCCGGTGTACCATACCGGGGAAAGATAAAAATATCTCCAGTCGATGTACCACACCGAGGTAGAATAAAAATATCTCCAGCCGATGTACCACACCGAGGTAAAATAAAAATATCTCTAGCCGATGTACCACACCGGGGTAAAATAAAAGTATCTCCAACCGATATACCACACCGAAGTAAAATAAAAATATCTCCAGCCGATGTACCACATCAGGGTAAAATAAAAATATCATCAGCTAGTGTGTCATAAAGGGGTAAAATAAAAATATCTCCAGCCGGTGTGTCACACCGGGGTAAAATTAAAAATAATTCTCAATCATAATCATAAATGGAGCCGGTATGGCTTATATTAAGTCAATTTAACACGTATGACATATAAATGACAAATGTTAAATCTGTGGCCGAAATAAGCCTCTTTCGTAACACATAAATTCAAGTGAGCAAACATATCACGTAAAGCTAAAAAAATATGCATATATCTCACGTAAATCTGTCAAATTATATACATATACATGTCGACTTAGTTACTCGATTGACCTTCAAGAGGTTTTGACAACATAAGAACTTTTGTAGGCTTACAAACATTGCCCTACAAATAACCCTACCAATTTAACATATTTTTGGATATAAACACATAGAGCTCATTTCTATACAATTCTTTAATATCTAGGAACTGCAAATACATACTTCCCACCAGGTGGTTCCTTTACCTGTATTGACAATTATACATTGCAATTTCATTGCAAAACTTATTACGTATATGAGCATATATACGTCTTAATTCATTTGATTTATTTGCAGGGAAACATGGAAATTATAACTAGGAACTTGGACTTATTTGTCATAACGCTAAACATATACATAGAGCTGAAAGCTGAACTACAAACATACAACATATAAGACTTCTATATAATGTATAACTCACATTTAGTTAATTGGGTGACCTCCAGGAGACGTCCTGGTATTCAAAGTTCTGAGCTTAACTGATCATTATCATAGCATGCGCTTATACTTACTTAGACATTAGGAACATTGGTACATGAGAGAATCTCTCCTCTAAATTTAGGAAAATTTAAATGATAACTCCCACAAGAGCTAAACATATAGATGCATGACTTTAATATAACTGAAAGAATTCAACAGTAAGTTATAACGTGAAAATCATATATATTAAGACTACTTAGACTAGCTAGCACATTTTAACATAAATTAGGGACGTGAAGACATAACATAAGTATCTGAGACTTGGAGCTCTATAACTTAGGAATTCTTAAGTAACTCTCTAAGCGATGCCTTATAGGAGAATAAAGATATATAGCCCTAATTTGGGCGATGCTTGATTGACTTACATAACTTTTGCAATTATATGAGGAGCTTAAGAAATTTTACATCATTATAAGCAACTTAAAAGATCTTAGGATTACCTTTTTAAGACATGGTAGATAATTTCAACACTTAGAATAGATAACTTAACATAATCATTTATGGGTATGGTAGAGAGCTTCTCAACTTAAGTTACTATTTTACAGACGTTCAACTCTAATTATTTCGTAGAAGGTTAAAACTTTACTAGCTATTCATCAACATAACACATACTGAACATAAAAAACTTAATTTATAACTCTTTTACTAAACGTCTTTAGAACAGGGTTAATCTTCCTAGCTATTTGCTTAACTCGTTCACCTTCGTAACCCGTATCATCTAATTTAACAACATTTAGCTCTACTTTCCTTATTCATCTTAACTTCTTTGACAAACATTATTCACTCTACACTCAAGTCTTTACCCTTGTGTTCACTATTTCATCAATTCCTATACGCACTTACCTCTTTACCTAATTGAAAACTTTATCTATTAAATCTCGTCTTGCTTATATTTTAACATCGTTTAACAGTTCTAGAAAGCAATTATGGGCAGAGTGCATAGTACTCATATATTACCTTAAAAGGGCTAACATTTACTCTTATCTTACCTTTTTATAAAGTCACAAAAAGATTAACAACTTAGTCACGCTTTCCCCGTTAACATTTATCGACTTAGCTTATTCTCTACGTGTCGCTTGCTTAGCTTTAAGGAGGGAAAACATAAAATCTACTTTTTACCTTAAGCACTTTAAAACACAAACATATAGGAGGGATTAACAATATTATTAAAACGTCATTTCAATAAGCTCGTTTACTTCAATAAGCTCGTTTACCCTCAATCGCCCTTAGTCATATTCTTAGCTTAAGTTCAATTACATGTCATCGCTTTAGCATTTTGATCACGGGAAATAAGATAGATCCCGTGATGGCTTTTACAACTTAAATGAGTAGTGTTTTCTAAGCTATTTGATACATTTTCATGTGATTTTATATAAAAGTGAAGATAGTGCTAACCAACATGATTAGCTTTGTTTTGTAGGTTTTTTGATGATTTTGAGGAGCTAATTCATGAGTTATAAGTAGAGGCTAAGACGGAATAAACACGCAAACGCCGGCAAAGAGGAGGCTCAAACAGCCCACCCGCGCGCCGGTACGCCACGGCAGCAAGCCGCCTCACATTACTGCGTTGGCAATGTGCCACGCGACCAGAGGGGTGCAACGCGCGCCCGGCAAGCCAGGCCACGCTAACGCGGCAGGTGTCGGGGCCGTGTCAGGGCAATTCCCCCGTAAGGCCTCCGCAGCTCGGGCCGGTCACGAGGCAATGTTCCGCGTTGCACTCCGTGAAATGTTGCTTGTTATTCCTCGACAAATTCCTACTATTATAAATAGCATACTTAGGTTTATTTTCACGTATTCGACTTGGTGGAGCAAGAACGTGGGTTACGCTTTGAGGACGAAAATTCTTAGGGTTTTCTCTATCCCTTTCTTCTTCCTTTCAATTGTTTGCATGATTCCATTCATTTAACATGTTCAATCCACAAATGAGTGGCTAATTCTCTTCTTTGCCGAGGTTATGAACCTTTGTGTTGAAATGTAATTATTGAATTGCTGGTTTATTTTATCTTTCTTCCATGGTTGTTCTATTTAATTCTTGTTCTTACTACGTTAATATCTCGGCCAATGTTAATGTAACTAAAAAGTCCTGCTTCACCCGGAGAGGCAAGAAACTGGAAAGTTGTGAATTATCAGATATGATCTTTTCTTGGTTTGGGAAAATTGGGAATTGATTTACCTTCGTGATAGAAATATACCTGGAAAAGTCGTATTAGTCATGGAATCGGTTTGTATAGCTAGAACTTGGAATTCCTTCTTTTTTTTTTTTTTACTGCGAAAATGTAGGTGGAAGGTTTATGATTCTTAAGTTGGGTTAAATACTTAATCCATAGGCATAAGTTCCGACTTCAGCAACTCTGGAGAAAGATAAACCATGTACATCAATAGTTCAAGTTTTTACATGTTCTTTGTAGCCTCAAAGATGCTCTCACATTCATAGTTCGGGACTCAACCGTATAGATACAGTTTAGTTGTAGCATAAAAATATCTAGCCATAAAAAATCTTCTTTGCACTATTGTCTTCATTATTATGGTTTTAGTAAATTAACACTTGAAAAGGTTTTACCCCGTAGTCCACCCCGTGGGTTCGACATTTCGGTTCTTAAAAAAGAGCCACTGTATTACTTGTACGAATCTGCATAATTTAAGTGCTCACTGCTTTTTGGCGCCGTTGCTTCTGGGACTCCGGCAATCGGTAAAAAAAAAAAATTTTCTTAAGTGTTAGTTAACCAATTCTATATAAGCGTTGACGACGTGCTTTCTTTTTTTTTTTATTTTATTTTATTTTTAATATTTTTTTTTTGATTGTGTTTGAATACCCTTCTTGACATGACATCTTGGAACACAAATTATTTTAAATGGTGAATACTCATATTTTGACGATCCTTCTCAATTTCGGTGACACTCACTTGTGGCAACACTATAACACGTGTAACATATGTGCTGTCAAGATGGCCATTGGGATGGCTGTCCGGGCTGCATACCCCTCCCTTGAGCCCCTACTATGATCCTGCTTGACAACATGCATGCCGAAATGTGGATTTGTGACGCCAAGACCGATTAAGACATGAAGCCAAAACAACTCCCGAGCAATCAAGCAATGAAGGAGGTAATGGCAACATTGATAACTCAAAGAAGAGGAGATTGCAAGAGACTTTAGAAAGGATGAGCTAAATTCACGAGATGATTGCTGAGGTCAGCTTCTGTGATCAATTGCAAGAAGTAGTACATATTCAAGAGGAATTAAGGGCAGAAGACAGGTGGTGAATTTTCGTAGGAAGCTCCGACATTTAGAACTCTTGAGGCCCCTGATGAGCTCATACTTATAGAAAATTCGTCAGGAGAAGAGATAGAGTATACCCTATTTGAAAATACCGAGAGACAAACATGTTGATGTGAAGGAGAGGTATACAAGTAAGGAGGTCAATTGCATTGCGCCGTAATCAAGGCAGTTAATGGACTCACCAAGCATTTTTCTACCTTAAGTTTGGTTGACGAAATAGAACAGAGTCTTTCGAGCTTATGGAGAAATGTCAAGGAGGAGGACCGCGCCTATATATTCTGAAATTTGTTGATTATAATAGAAAAATGACTTCACTTACTGAGGACCAATAAATGCCAAAATCAATTGCTTGGTCCTTACAATTTTTCCACCACCACCCCTGGAGCATAAAAGAAAATTAGAGAAGAAATTAGAGGTGAGATTCATCTCAAGGCGGAGGTGCTGTGTGAAATGGAATGTGCCGCCGTGGCCGTGACGTAAAATTAGGCGCCGTTGGGAGGCAACCCAAGGGTACCATGGGTATCATTTTAATTTCAAATAGAGTTGATTTTATTTTATTTTTCATCTTTTGTTGTTTTTGGTGGAAAGTTAAGCACGTATGGAGGGGTCTCAAAATTCATGAGGAAGCTAACAAGCGTGGAAGAGAATAAGTGTGGGGTGAACACCCACTTGTGCAAATTTGAACGAAAGCATGTCGCTAATAGCCTAAAGGCCTCGTGTGAGTATTTCTCACCTCTTGAAATATTAATTTGATGCTATGAGGACATAGCATGATTTAAGTGTGGGTGAGGGAAATTTCAAGGAAACTTAATAAAATTTTTGGGTGAATATAATGCTAGAAAATGGAGAAATTTGAAAATTTTTATGAAATAAGCATGAATTCATCACCTCGTTGGTTTTTCTTTGTTTCGCTCTTTTGACGGGGGGTTTTTGAACCGAAAATAAAATTTTTATTTATTTTATTTTTTATTTTTATTTGTCTCGTATATAATGTTGTTATCATAGTTAGGACTATTTCCGACGATGGATGGATGACGACCTTGAGGAAAATTAGTCATAGGTTTTGGCTTTTTTGAACTCATAGCTAATGGATGCTTGATATTCTTATTATGTGCTATATATGATTGTAAGAGGCAAGTATATGTAGTATTGAAGCATGCAAGTGTATAACTTTGTTTGAGACACTTAGGCTATTAAATTTGACTCGATATGATTGAAGCTTAATTTTAAATTCTTTGATTAGCCGAGTAAGGATCTCATTGTGTCTTGAATTACATGCCATGAGTGTAAGGTTTTTGAGTATTTTGTGCTATTATGGAGTGTCTAGAACTTGCCCTGGTCTGTTTATAAAACGAAATGAAGGATGTAAACCAGGAGATGATTTAGTATTTCTTGAATGAACCTAATCTTATCCCTCGCTTTACCTACCTTGAAATATTAATCCTAGTTAGCCTTACTGAGCCTTAGCCTATTCTTTGATAGCTGCAACATGTTTAACCATTTTTATTTCATTAACCTTGAATTGATCCAAAGCTCCTAAGCGCTTAAAGAAGAAAAATCCAAAAAGAAAAGGAGTGAGAAGAACGAAAAAAAAAGAAAGGAAAATTGGAAGTGGTAAAAAGTAGAGAATAGGTCGAAGGTGCACTTGTGTAAAGATGGTTGATTATTGTTAAGGAGAAGGAAACAAAATGAATGAACAAATTATTTATACAACTCCTTACTAATGAGCTAAAAGTGACTAAAAGAAATGGGGAGCAAAGAGGAAAAAGAAAAACTACCAAGGGATAAAAAGGTGAAGTAAGGAAGGAAGTTCACAATGAGGGAGTGATGTATTGAAAGCGCTTAAGGAAGATAGTCACTATTACTGATCACAATAGTACCTACCTACACCTGAGTTACATTGCAACCTAAAAAGTCCTAATTGATCTTACATTCGCACATCCTCAAATTAGGTGGAGTACAACACTAAGGGCAAGCTTATGGGTCATTACATGATGCATGTGAATTCTTTTGTGAGAGTGAGTGAAATTTTATTTATGTACCCACACATGTTGTAGATATAAAAAGTGTTTTTGCGTGTGAAATTGGGTAACTCTCTTTCCGTGAGGGCACATGTTTAATGAAGGATAAAATCATGTGATTTCTAATCCGCCTGATTGACATGAGCTCTGCTAAAATTGAGAGTCGACTCTTGAGGTTAAGAAGTCTTAACATAGTGTATTTCATTTCATTGATCAAATCGTGCATGCTTTATTTTTTAGCTTGTATCTTAAATAATCATCATAGCCTAATTTGAATTAACTTGCTAGATTAGTTATGTGAGAGTTTTCAATTACATGAGATGTGTGCTGCTGTTCGAGGATTAACAAGATTTTAAGTGTGGGGGTTGCAATCACGGAAATAATATAGGTCCTTGGTGGATACGCTTTACAACTTAAATGAGTTGTGTTTTCAAGCTATTTGATACATTTTCATGTGATTTTATATAAAGTGAAGGTGCTAACCAACATGATTAGCTTTGCCTTTGTAGGTTTTTGATGACTTTGAGGAGCTAATTCATGAGTTGGTGAAGAGAGGCTTGGAGACTTTAATAACACGCAAACGTCGGCAAAGAGAGGCCTAAAACAGCCCACCTGCGGCCGGCAACGTGCCACGTGTGCGTGCTGCCCAAGATGCCTCGCCTCGCGTTGGCAACGTGCCATGGCAGGGTGGCTCCACACGAGGGGTGCAACGCGCCCCTGCAGCGTGCCACGCCGCTAACGCGGCAGGCCGCTGGGCCAAGTTTCGGGGCAATTTTGCTACTCACAACAGGTCACGAGGCACACTCCGTGTTGCACTGTGACACGTTGCTTGTTATTCTGGGACAAATTCCTACTATTATAAATAGCACACTTAGGTTTATTTTCACGTACTCGACTTGGTGGAGCAAGAACGTGGGTTACAAAAGTGCTTTTGGAGGACGAAAATTTTAGGTTTTCTCTATCCCTTTCTTCTTCCTTTCAATTGTTTGCATGATTTTCATTCATTTAACGATGTTCAATCCATAAAATGAGTGGCTAATTCTCTTTCTTGTCGAGGTTATGAACTATTGTGTTGAAATGTACTATTGAATTGCCGGTTTATTTTATCTTCTTCCATGGTTGTTCTATTTAATTCTTGCTCTTACTACGTTAAGACCGGCCAATGCTAATGTAATCCTAAAAGTCCTGTTTCACCCGAGAGGGCAAGAACTGGAAAGTTGTGAATTAATAGGATATGATCTGTTCTTTGTTTGGGAAAATTGGGAATTGATTTTACCTTAGGAGAAATATTCAAAGTCGTATTAGTCATGCTATGGAATCGATTTTGTATAAATTAGAACTTGGAATTTCTTCTATCACGAAAATGTATGTGGAAGGTTCATGATTCTTAAGTTGGGTTAAATACGAGAGTTTTAATCTGAAGGCATAAGTTCCGACTAGCAACCGGAGGAAAGATAAACCATGTACATCAATAGTTCGCTTTGTTTACATGTTCTTTGTAGCTCAAACATGCTCACATCTACAGTTCGGCATCAACCGTATAGATGCTTTAGTTTGCATAAAAAAATATATTTTCCAAAATATAAAAACTTTCTTTACACCGTTGTCTTCATTATTAGGAGTTTTAGTAAATTAACACTTGAAAAGGTTTTACCTCGTAGTCCAAATTCCCGTGGGTTCGACATTCCTGCTCTAAAAAGAGCCACTATATTACTGTACGAATCTTCGCACACTTTATGCTCATCACATTTCCTACCAATTTCACTAAGTGACCATATCTAAATATATATTCAACATCACATATATAGTATATCAAAGTAGCGACCAGCTTACGGTGCCACAAGGCAAGTTAAGGGGACTTCATACTCAATTTTACAACTACGGCAACAATCGTATAAAAATTACGCCTTCGCTTCACATTTGTTTGCTTCAACCATTCTAACGATTCAAGATTTACTCCAAGTATTTCCAACCCTTTGACAAAAAAAGATTCTACATGCCTCAATATTATATTAGAAACATAGGAATATTGATCCTTTCAATGACTTAGTTTCGTGCTTGAAAAACAAGGAAAGGGACGCCTTTACATACCTTACGCCGACACTAATTTTGCCGAAAATCATCCTTTCAAGCTTACCCTTAGGCCTCGCCAGTCCAATTTACAAAACAACAAGGCAAATTTCACTTCACAAATTCTGGAAAATTAAGCAGCAAATGCCACAAGAACACACAAAGAAAAAAAAAAACAACACAATACTACAAACATTCTCCAATTTATAACCCGATAAACTAAACTAAATCAAAACTAATTACTTACCCTTTCGAGATGTTACATAAAGCAGGAGTAAACTCTACTCTTTCGCCTTCTTCCTAGAATCATCTAAAAATGCAAAGAACACCACAATCAACCACAAGATGACAATAAGCCATGACTTTCTTCCAAGGTTCTCATTTCAAAACCCAAAAGAGACAAGAGTGAAGTTTCTTACCTCGGGATATCATTTCATCATGGCGTCTTTGACCCGTCACCGAAAAATCAACTAAAACAGAGTAGAAATGAGCTTGCTAGCTCAATTTACTTCATATATGGGCTGGGTCTCGGCGTGCTCGTGTGACATGCTCACGTGTGCGCCGCCGCTCGCCTCTGCGCTCGCGCGCTGTATGCCTCACTCGATGGTGCCGTCTCTTCAAACGAGCAGATTTTTTTACTCTGAGCTCCGATTGATGAGCGATTTATTTAATTATAAACTAGACTCAAATACCTTTTACTGATATGTTAAGGGACTTCTGAATCATTATATGTTTGAAGATATTTCCATTTAAAGTTTACCCTTTATTTGCAAACTTCATATTACTCTTCACATTTCCTTTGCACATGTTTCTCCTACCTACGGACAACATACAACCCATAATTCCTTAATATGACATATGACCATTAAATAATTATCAATAAAAATTTCGTGGTGTAACTTCCTCCATTTCTTAAAATCACCCGTCCTCGAATGAGTGTTATATCTCGGTAGCCGTAAGTTTTAGCCATAACATCTTTAACTTTTCCTTTCCTTGTGCCATTAACATACATTCCATTTATTCATAAACATATCCTTTCTTTTCATTGCCTCATATCAAAACTATACTTGTTCAACTCAAACTATTTATCTAACATAAGACAGACGTGCCTTAACAACACATAATCGATGAACTTTTATAACCGTAAGAAAATTTATACACTACGATGGTGGATCATTAACTCCAATACCACTTTCCATTCACTACTTAAGATATAGGATCAATGTTAAATCTAAAGCTTCACTTTTAACCTTGCTTTTACCACGACCCATTATCACTATTGATAATTGGAAACTAAAGCCCGATCTAGGAAAAGTGGACTAAATCTCTTTCAAGAGAAACTAAATGTTCCTGCCACCCAAGGCCTTGAAACACTACAAGGGGCCTTAGATAATCCCGTTGACTCGGTCTCTCCCACTCTATTCTACTTCCCTTGTTTTACTTGAAGTCGGTGAATGAGATCTCTATCAAACCTAATACAATTAATATACTCTATCCGTATTTTACACTTATTCGAAGCATATCGGGCCAAAGAATTAAACCCGATACTATATTCGCGAACACTATGCTTCCTACTCTAGGTACAAAACCTTATTAGCTCAACTCGTCGAAGTTCCCATGGTAAGTACCGATTTTTGAAGGCTAGGGATTTAGACTCAAAACCCCGGCACTAAAGCTCAAAAGCATTCTCTTAGACCCTCCCATTAATTTCAATAGTCGATTTTTGAAATGTCACTATTTGGGTTAATATCTTAAATGTACTCTCAAATCTCGCCCCTTTGATATAGCCGAAGGTGTCGGAGGATAAACACAATAGCTCTTCCCCGATCTACTAACCGGGACAACATGAAGGGCCGAATCCCTTCCCATGGTAGCGCTCGACTAGAAACTGCAGGAACTGTAACATTGGGAATAAAACAAAACTCACTTCAAGCATATAATCTATTTCTCATCGAGAAGAGGGCTTACCAGACCCTTTCAAACATGTGTCGATAAATATTGTAGCCATCTTCTTACTCCGCTGAATTCTCTACAACATAAGCAATTACTTACATTTCAAACAAACTCTTACATCTTTTCTATAGCTCAATTTATTAAGGAACAAAGTGAAACAACCCCTAAATGCCTTGTAGCCTCCCCGATTATAAGTGTGGTGCACAACATACCCATAAGCAAGACTCTACTATACACAACTTGTGGACTCCTCGTAATACTACTTCGTTCGACACAAGTCTCCGCCACGCCCCATAACTAGGAACAATTGGCACTCGATTCATAATTGACTGGAGCAAGTTTCTGGGCCATAAGGACATTTGTAATCGTAATTAGATCTATCCAAGCCACCTATCACAATCAATCGAAATATAAACTAGACCTATAAGGTCTCAAACAATACGGGTAAAAATCAATATGCAACCAAGCCAATTAGTGTGCTAACCCAAGCAACAATGAGCCGAAGAGGCCATACTCTGCATACACTAAGTCCACAAAGCCTCTAAAGAGTAAACTAATCGATGGTCATAATAGTATTCAAACCTACCCATAATCGCATCTCAATACTCAAGCATACACCAAGAGTCTTAAGAAAGGAGCCTACCAACCATCCGTTGATCTCATGAACTGCTACCTAACTGGAAATCCCGACTCTACTCGTATTTCGCACAACAGTCCCCAAGCAAAGGGACGTCGCATTTTAATGAAATGTATTGGTATGTAAGGATGAAACCGTAAATATGAGATAACAATCATATAATAACCGAGTAAGCACTTAAAAACATATAAAAGGAAAGTTATCACCAGAACTCGCAACCTTTAATTGATAACAACTTACTAAACATAAGTGAATCAAGATAAATGAATAAGGAATAAGGAATATGAACAATGTGGAATCCGAAACCTAATAATAACTCCTCTATAATGAGATGAAATGCAATTAAGAAATTCACAAAAAAAACGATAATTGTAATGCCGTGAGACAAGCCAACCATGAATCCATATAAAATTTGTCACTGTACCTATCTAGAAAAAAATAAAAATATCTCCACTCGATCTACCACGCCGAGGTAGAATAAAAATTTCTCCACTGGCGTACCACACCGGGTAAAATAAAATATTCTGTACCGATGTACCACAAGGGGTAAAATAAAAAGTATCTCCAAACTTCCAATGTACCACACCTAAATGTAATATCTCCACCAATGTACCGCCATCGGGGTAAAATAAAATATATCCAACAATTTACTACACCGGTAAAATAAAAAGTACCTACCGATGTACCACACCGGGTAAAATAAAATATCTCCAACATGTACCACATCTGGTAAAATAAAATATTCAGCCAGCTATAACCTGGGTAAAATAAAAATATTCCACTGTAAAATGCCAACGGGTAAAATAAAAAATAATTTCAATCATAATCATAAATGGAGCCGAGCAGGATTATATTGGAGTCAATTTAACATGTATGACATATAAATGACAATGTAAAATTTGTGGCTAAATAGTTTCCTTTCGAAACACATAAGCAATTCAAGAGAAAACATATCATGTAAAGCTATAATAAATATGTATATATATCACGTGAATCTCTGCCAAATTATATACATATACATGTCGACTCAATTACTCGATGGACCTTCAAGAAGTTTAGACAATATAAGAACTTTTGTAGCTTTGAAACAATGCCCTACAAATAATCCTACCACCTAACATATTGCTATAATATAAACATTACAGAGCTCATTTCTATACAATTTTTTAACATCTAGAACCGCAAGTAGATACTTCTACCAAGAGGTTCCTTTTACCAGATCGTCAACTATACATTGGAATTTACGTCAATCATATCGAGATGGAGCATATACTTCTTAACGCTTGATTTATCGCGTGGAAAACAAGTGGAAATTATAATCAGGAACCGGAATTATTTGTCATAACGCTTATTATATACATAGAGTTGAGAGCCGAACTACGTATACAACATATAAGACTTGTACAGTGTATAACTCATATTTAGTTTTATCAAGTGGACTCTCGTGAGACTTTATATTCAAAGTCTAAGCTAATCATCATTATCATATACTTACTAGACACAGAAACATTATGGTTATTGTACACCTCTCTAAATTTAGGTACCAATGATAACTCCCACAAGAGCTAAAACATATATACATGACTTTAATATATAGAAAATTCAACTATATGTACAACATGAAAATCATATATATTAAGACTCCTTAGATTAGCTACCACATTTCAACATAAATTAGGACGTAAAGACATAACTTTAAGAATCTTAGACTCGAGCCTCGTAACTTAGGAACACAAGGAGTAACTCTCTTAACCGATGCCTTAGGCAATAAAGATATATAGCCGTAATTCTAGTGATGCCGGATTGACTTAATTAACTTTTGCAATTATCTCGATGAGCTTTAGAAAGTTTACATCATTATAAGAGACTAGAAGACTAGGATTACCCTTTTCAAAGACATGTGGATAATTTCAACACTTAGAATAGATAACTTAACATAATGATTTGCGGGGTATAGTATATTTCTCAACTTTAATTACTATTTTACGACGTTCCTCTAGTTATTTCATAGAAGTTTAACACTTCATCGGCTATTCATCAACGCACACATACTGAACATAAACAACTTAATTTATAATTCTTATACTAAATGTCTTTTGAATAGGGTTAATCTTCCAAGTTGTTTGTCAACTCTGCTCACCATCTTAACCCGTATCATCTAATTTAACAACATTTAGCTCTACTTTCTTATTCATCTTAACTTCTTTTCCAAACATTATTCACTCTACACTATGTCTTTATTACCCTCGTGTTCACTATTCCATCAATTCCTATATGCACTTACCTCTTTACCTAATTGACAACTTTATCTGTTAAATCCCGTCTTGCTTATATTTTAACATCGTTCAACGGTTCTAGAAAGAAATTACGGTCAGAGTGCATATTACTCACACATTACCTTAAAGGGCAAACATTTACTCTTATCTTCCCTTTTTATAACGTCACAAAAAGATTAACAACTTAACCACACTTTCCCCGTTAACATCTATCGACTTAGCTTATTCTCTACGTGCCACTTGCTTAGCTTTTAAGGAGGGAAAACATAAAATCTTCTTTTTACCTTAAGCACTTTAAAACATAAACATATAGGAGGGATTAAAAATATTATTAAGAACTCATTTCAATAAGCTCGTTTACCCTCAATCAGCTTAGCGTCATCTTCTTAGCTTAAGTTTAATTACATGTTTTTGTGTTAGCATTTCCTACCAATTTCACTAAGTTACCAGATCTTAACATATATTCAACATCACATATATAGTATACTGCAAAGTACCAGATCACGGTTTCCATGTTAAGGGGACTTCCTACTCGATTTACAAATACAGCAACAATCGTATAAAAATTACGCCTTTCACTTCACATTTGTTCGCTTCAACCATTCTTAATGATTCAAGCTTTATGCCATGTATTTTCAACCCTGTGGACAAGATCATACATGCCTCAATATGATTTTAAAAAAATTAGAATATTGATCCTTTCAATGACTTAGTTTTGTGCTTGAAAAACAAGGAAAGGGACACCTTTACATATCTTGGCACGTTGAACTCTAATTTTGCCGAAAATCTTCCTTTCAAGCTTACTCCTGAAGGCTCCTTCCAAGTCCAATTTACAAACACAAAAATCAAAAACTTCACTTCACCAAAGTTCTGGAAAAATTGGGCAGAAAAATTCCACAAGAACACACAAAGAAATAACCACACAATACTACAACATTCTCCAATTTATAACCTGATAAACTCAAAGAAATCAAAAATGGAATTACTTACCCTTTCTTGGAGATTTTATTAGCTAAAGTAGGAGTAAACTCCTACTCTTTCCTCTGCCTAGAATCATCTAAAAATGCATCAAAACCACATCAACCACAAGACAACAAGAAGCCATTACTTTCTTCCAAGGTTCTCTTTTCAAAGCCCAAAAGAGACAAGAGTAAAGTTTCTTACCTGGGATATCTTTTCATCATGTGAGAGGGCTTTGAATTATCTGAATTCTGAAAACAAAATCAACTAAAATGGAGTATATATGATGTTGCTAGCTCAATTTTACTTCATATAGGCGTCTGGCCAAGGTCTGGGTGGTGCCCGCGTGTGGCGCCCGTGCGACATGCCCTCGCGCGTGCGCCTAGGCGCTTTCCCAGCCGATGGTGTTGTATTCAAATGAGCATAACTTTTTACTCCGAACTCCAATTGAGGTGTGATATTTTTCACCGTAAACTAGACTCAAATACCTTTCATTTGATAGGTTATGGGACCTCTAATTAATTATATGTTTTGAGATATGTCAACTTAAAGTTGACCCTTATTTACAAACTTCACATACTCTTCGTTTTTCCCTTTGCACAAGTTTCCCTCCGCACCTATGGATAACATACAACCCATTATTACCTTAATATGACATATAACCATCAAATAATTATCAAAAAATAATTTTTTGGTGTAATATCCTCCCCCTCTTAAAGTCATTCGACCTCGAATGAGGGTTATACCTCGGTTGCCGTAAGTTTAGCCATAACATCTTTAACATTTCCTTGCCTTGTTCCATTAAGATACATTCCATTTATTCATAAACATATCCTTTCTTTTTGCTGTCTCATATCAAACTATACTTATTCAACTCAATCTATTTATCTAACATAAGACAGACGTGCCTTAACACCACATAATCGATGAACTTTTCTAACCGTAAGAAAATTTATACACTACCATGGTGGATGATTAACTCCAATACCACGTACCATTCACTACTTAAGATATAGGATCAATGTTAAATCTAAAGCTGCGCTTTTACCCCTGCTTTTACCACGGCCCATTATTGGCGGTCCTGATAATTGAAACTAAAGCCTGATCTAGGGACAAAAAAAAGGGACTAAATCTTCAAGAGAAACTAAATGTATAGCCACCCAGTGCCTTGAAACACTACAAGGATCCTTAAATAACCTCTTTGACCTGGTCTTCCCCACTCTATTCTACTTTTATGTCGGTACTTAAAGTCGGTGAATGAGATCCTCTATCAAACCTAATACACTCAATATACTCTATCCCTCGTATTCTACACCCTATCTGAAGCATATCGGGACAAAGAATTAAACTCGATACTATATTCACGAATACTCATGCTACCCTACTCTAGGTACAAAACCATATTAGCTTGAACCCGTCGAAGTTTCCATGGTAAGTACTGATTTGTGAAGGATAGGGGATTTAGACTCAAAAACCCCCAACACTAAAGCTCTTTGAAGTATTCTCCTAAACCCTGCCATTAATTTTAACAGCTGATTTTTGAAACGTCACTGTTCGGGTTAATATCTGAAATGCTTTCTCAAAATATTATCCCTTTGATATAGTTGAAGGTGCTGGAGGATAAACAACAATACCTCCTCCTAGATCTACAGAAATTAGGACAAAGTTGAATCCCTTCCCATGGTAGCTCTGACTAGAACAAGAGGAACTATAACACGGGGAATAAAACAAAACTCACTTCGAGCATGTAATCTATTTCTCGGATCGACGGGAGGGCGACTAGGACCCTTTCAAACATCAGTGTCAATAAATCTCGTAGCCATCTTCCTTACTCTAGTTGAATTCTAAAACATAAGCATGATTAATATATCAAACAGCCCTTACATCTTTCCTCTATAGCACGATCTATTAAGGAACAAAGTGAAACAACCCCTAAATGCCCTGTACCCTCCTGATTATAAGTATGGTGCACAACATACCCATAAGCAAGACTCTACTAGACACGACTTGTGGACTCCATAGGATACTACTTCGCTTTGATACCAAGTCTGTCATGCCCCAAAATTGGGGTATGGCGCAACTGGCACTCGATTCATGATTGATCGAGAAGACGGCTATATGACATCTGTAACTATAACAGTTAGGCCATCTAGGCCACTTGTCACAATCAACTAAAGTATAAACTGGACCCATAAGGTCTCAACAATATGACGTAAACAATCAAAATGTAACCAAGGCACTTATTGTGCGAAACCAAGCAATAATGAGCCGACGAGGCCAAAAACTGAATAACACCGTACTCACTATGTCCACAAAGCCTCTTAAGAGTAAACTGACTGATGGTCAGAATAGGGATCCAACCTACCCATAACTTCATCTCAAAACTCAAGCATAAATAACGAAGTCCTAGTTCAAGGAAGAAAGGAGGTTACCAATCATCCGTTGATCTTACGAACTACTACTCAAGTGGAAATCCTAACCTCTACCTGCACCTGCGGCACGAACGCAGGTCCCCAAGCAAAGGGACGTCAGTAAGAATGAAATGTACTGGTATGTAAGGCTGAAACTGTAAACAAGAGATAACAATCTTGTAATAACTGACTCGGCACTTAAACATATAAAGGATAGTTATAACATGGAACTCTGCAACCTTTAATTGATAACAACCTACTATAACATAAGTGAACTTAAGATAACTTAACCAAGAATAAGGAATAGGAACAATTTGGAATCCAAAACCTGATAATAACTCTATAATGATATGAAAATGCAATCAAGAAATGCACAAGAAAGAAACTATAACTGTAATTCTAGCGACCAGCCAACCATAAATCCATATATAAGATTCGTCTAGCCGGTGTACCATACCGGGGAAAAATAAAAATATCTCCAGTCGATATACCACACCGAGGTAGAATAAAAATATCTCCAGCCGATGTACCACATTGGGGTAAAATAAAAATATCTCTAGTCAATGTACCACACCGGGGTAAAATAAAAATATCTCCAGCCGATGTACCACATCGGGGTAAAATAAAAATATCTCTAGCCAGTGTGCCATAACGGGGTAAAATAAAAATATCTCCAGCCGGTGTGTCATACTAGGATAAAATAAAAAAATAATTCTCAATCATAATCATAAATACAGCCGATATGGCTTATATTGAGTTAATTTAACACGTATGACATATAAATGAAAAATGTTAAATCTGTGGCCGAAATAAGCCTCTTTCATAACACATAAATTCAAGTGAGAAAACATATCACGTAAATATAAAAAATATGCATATATAACACATAAATCTTTCAATTTATATACATATACATGTCGACTCAGTTAGTTGATGGACCTTCAAGAGGTTTAGACAACCTAAGAACATTTGTAGGCTTACAAACAATGCCATACAATTAATCCTACCAATTTAACATATTTCTTGGATATAAACACATAGAGCTCATTTCTGTACAATTTTTTAACATCTCGAAACTCTAAATACATACTGCCCACCAGGTGGTTCCTTTACATGTATCGACAACTAAACATTGGAATTTCATCGCCAAACTTATGACGTAGATGAGCACATATACTTCCTAATTCATTTGATTTATTTGGCGGTAAACATGGAATTATAACTAGGAACTTGGAGTTATTTGTCATAACGCTTAACATATACATAGAGTTGAGAGTTGAACTACAGACATACAAAATATAAGACTTCTATATAATGTATAACTCATATTTAGTTAATTGGGTGACCTCCAGGAGACTTCTTGGTATTCAAAGTTCTGAGCTTAACTAATCATTATCATAGCCTGCGCTTACACTTACTTAGACATTAGGAACATTGGTATGTGGGAGAATCTCTCCTCTATATTTAGGAAAGTTCAAATGATAACTCAAACAAGAGCTAAACATATAGATGCATGACTTTAATATAACTGAAATAATTCAACTGTATGTTATAACATGAAAATCATATATATTAAGACTCCTTTGATTAGCTAGCACATTTCAACATAAATTAGGGACGTGAAGACATAACTTAAGAATCTTAGACTTGGAGCTCTGTAACTTAGGAACTCGTGAGTAACTCTCTAAGTGATTCCTTTTAGGCAAATAAAGATATATAGCCGTAATTCGGGCGATGTTGGATTGACTTACATAACTTTTGCAATTATCTAAGGAGCTTAAGAAAGTTTACATCATTATAAGCGACTTAGAAGATCTTAGGATTACCCTTTTAAGACATGGTAACTAACTTCAACACTTAGAATAGATAACTTAACATAATAATTTATGGGTATGGTAGAGAGCTTCTCAACTTAAGTTACTATCTTACAGACGTTCAACTCTAATTATTTCATAGAAGGTTAACACTTTACTGGCTATTCATCAATGTAACACATACTAAACATAAACAACTTAATTTATAACTATGTTACTAAACGTCTTTAGAATAGGGTTAATCTTCCGAGCTGTTTGCCTAACTCGTTCACCATCGTATCCTGTATGGTCTAATTTAACAACATTTAGCTCTATTTTCCTTATTCATATTAATTTCTTTGCAAAACGTAGTTCACTCTACACTCAAGTATTTACCCTCGTGTTCACTATTCCATCAATTCCTATATGCACTTACCTCTTTACCTAATTGACAACTTTATCTGTTAAATCCCGTCTTGCTTATATTTTAACTTCGTTCAACGGTTCTAGAAAGAAATTACGGTTAGAGTGCATATTACTCACATATTACCTTAAAGGAAAAACATTTACTCTTATCTTCCCTTTTTATAACGTCACAAAAAGATTAACAACTTAGCCACACTTTCCCCGTTAACATCTATCGACTTAGTTTATTCTCTACGTGCCGCTTGCTTAGCTTTTAAGGAGGGAAAACATAAAATCTTCTTTTTACCTTAAGCACTTTAAAACATAAACATATAGGAGGGATTACAAATATTATTAAAAACTCATTTCAATAAGCTCGTTTACCCTCAATCATCTTAGCGTCATCTTCTTAGCTTAAGTTCAATTACATGTTGTCGTGTTAGCATTTCCTACCAATTTCACTAAGTTACCAGATCTTAACATATATTCAACATCACATATATAGTATACTGCAAAGTACCAGCTCACGGTGTCCACGTTAAGGGGACTTCCTACTCGATTTACAAATACAGCAACAATCGTATAAAAATTACGCCTTTCACTTCACATTTGTTCGCTTCAACCGTTCTTAACGATTCGAGCTTTATGCCAAGTATTTTCAACCCTGTGGACAGTATTATACATGCATCAATATAATTTTAAAAACATAGGAATATTGATCCTTTCAATGACTCAGTTTCGTGCTTGAAAAACAAGGAAAGGGACGCCTTTACATACCTTGGCACGTCGACTCTAATTTTGCTGAAAATATTCCTTTATAGCTTACTCCTTAAGGCTCCTTCCAAGACCAATTTACAAACACAACAAGAAGAAACTTCATTTCACCAAAGTTCTGAAAAAATTAGGCAGCAACATGCCACAAGAATACACATAGAAACAACAACACAATACTACAACATTCTCCATTTTATAACCTGATAAACTCCAAGAAATCAAAAATGGAATTACTTACCTTTTCTTGGAGATGTTATTAGCTAAAGTAGGAGTAAACTCCTACTCTTTCCTCTGCCTATAATCATCTAAAAATGCATTAACACCACAATCAACCACAAGACAACAACAAGCCATGATTTTTTTCACAGGTTCTCTTTTCAAAGCCCAGAAGAGACAAGAGTGAAGCTTCTTACTTGGGATATCTTTTCACCATGTGATAGGGCTTTGAATTCTCTGAATTCTGATAAAAAAATCAACTAAAACAGAGTAGAAATGAGCTTGCTAGCTCAATTTTACATCATATAGGCGGGCTGGCCAAGGTCTAGGCGGTGCCATCGTGCGGCACCCATGCGACATGTCCTCGCGCGGGCGCCTGCTGCCTGCCTGTCTCGCGCCCGCGCGCCTGGGCGCTTTTCCATCCAACGGTGCTGTCTTCAAACGAGCATAGTGTTTTACTCCGAATTCCGATTGACGAGTGATTTTTTTTACTGTAAATTAGGCTCAAATATCTTTCATTTGCTAGGTTATGGAACTTGTGAATTATTATATATTTTGAGATATGGCCATTTAAAGTTGACTCTTATTTACAAACTTCACATACTCTTCTCCTTTCCCTTTGAACATGTTTCCCTCCTCACCTACGGACAACATACAACCCATAATTCTCTTAATATGACATATAACCATCAAATAATTATCAAAAAAAATTTTGGGGTGTAACAATTTCCTTCCAGTTAAGACTATAGATTTAGCCAAGGACTATGCTAGTCTTTACATTCGGGAGTTATTTAGGTTTCATGGAGTCCCTTTGTCCATCATTTCTGATATAGGTACTCAATTCACTTTGTTTTTTTGGAGATTGTTTGAGAAGGGTCTTGGTACTCAGGTGAAGCTTTGCACAACTTTTCACCCATAGACTGATGGTCAGGCTGAGTGTACTATTTAGACCTTGGAGGACATGTTGAGAGCTTGGGTGATCTATTTCAAGGGTAGATGGTATGATCACTGACCTCTCATCGAGTTTGCCTATAACAACATTTATCACATTAAACATTCAAATGGCTCCTTTTGAGGCTATTTATGGGTGGAGATATAAATCGCCTATTGGATGGTTTGAGGTAGGTGAGGCTATGTTGATAGGGTCAGATTCAATTCATGAGTCTATGGAGAAAGTTAAGCTTATTTGATAAAGGTTGAAGACAGCCTAGAGTCATCAAAAATCTTATGCGGATGACATAAGAGAGCTTGAATTCGCGGTCGGTGATTGGGTGTTTATGAAGGTGTCACCCATGAAGGGAGTTATGAGGTTTGTCAAGACAAGAAACATAGTCCCCGATATGTGCACACAAAGTACATGTGAATAAACAATGAAAAATGAGAAGCCACAAAAAATAAGTTTGGTGCACTATCCAGCACGCCATGTGGAGCAACACACTAGAGTAAAATCAAGTGACCCTTTAGATTTCTAACTCTTTGAACTTAAGGCTTGGTGCGGCATCCTGTGCACCATATGAAATACCGCGCCAATGAAATTTCTAGCCAATCTAAGTCAATTTTGAATTGTTAAGAGTATTTCAGTCATTTTAATATAGTATAAATACATTCTAGACACATTTTTTCCGACACTTTTGACAGCACGGGTATCGTGGAGAAGAGATTCATATGGTTTATCTAATTTCTTTTCTTCTACTTTTATAGTAGAATATTAGTTATAATTTGTGTTTTTGCTACAAGCATGAGTGGCTAGTCTCCTTTGTGCTAGAGTGGCATGATATTCATGAATGTTGTAGTTGAAGCTTTATGTTAGAATTTTGGTTATCATTAATAGTTTGTTTATTTTATCCTGTGCTTTAATATTTGATTGATTGATCATGAATTGAGTATTATCTCAAATCTAGAATTGAACCAGGAGAGGGAATCATAGATTGCATATAGGATAAAATAGTGCTTGTTGTTGAAATCAGACCTCAAAAGAAAGATTCACGTTTAGGATAGGGATATACCTAGCCGCTTAGTCATGTACAAAAATTATAAATGCNGACTTATACCTTGAGATTAATTTCTTTTGTCGTCTGGCATAACTTGTTTCACCGCATTTATGCCATGGGGCATCACTTATGTCTTGAACATAATTTCTTTTGTCTTGAAGCATAACTTGTGCCACTGAATGTATAATTTGTGTCTTGAGCTCAATTTCTTTTTTCTTCAGGCATAACTTGTTTCACTGTACTTATATCTTGGGCATAATTTCTTATGTCTTGGGACATAACTTGTTCCACTGAACTTATGCGTAAGGTGTAACTTTAACTGAACTTATGCCTTTTGAATTTTTTGTTCCACTGAACTTATGCCTGAGGTATAACTTTAACTGAACTTATGCCTTTTGAATTTTCTTTTACCTTGTGATTTTTTCTTTTAATTGTTAAGGGCATTTTAAACTATTTTTTTATGACTTAAAGTTTCAAAAGATAAAAATTAAAGACCAGTTATTTTAAGGGGCAAAAATTTAAAATTATCTCATAATAAGAACATTTATGCGAATGACCCACTTTTTCTAGACTTACGAGCCGCGACATTTACAATGGACCCACACCACACCAAAGACGGGTTACTCGCACAAATGCCTTTATTTTAAAGTGATCTTTAATTTTTACCCCTTAAATTTATGGTCTTTAAATTTTATCTTTGGCACTTTAAATAACAAAAAATGGTCAAAAATATCTCTAATACAAAAAAAAAAAAAAAGAAGAAGAAGAAGATAAATTCACAAGGCGTAAATTTTGGTACAAGTTATGCCTCATGGCATAAATTCACACAGTTTATGCATCAGTGACATAAATTCAGCATGAAATTTGTGTCTGGGGCTAAGTTCAATAGCATGAATTTATTATAGGAGCATAAGTTTAGCAGCATTAACTTGTGTCTTCTAGGGTAATCGGTGTCTAGCAAATTTCAAATATTCTTTAAAAAGATTTGCCTAGTGAAATTAAGTCATAATTAAGGATATTTTAGACATAAAATTTTCATTAACTATGTTGTGAGGGTAAAATTAAAAGCCACCAATTTGAAAGAAAAAAATTAAAGATCACCTCAAAATAGGGACAGTCCGTGCAAAACATGCACCAAAGGCACAAACAGCAGAAAGTTCAAGATCAAAGCAAATAAATTCAACCTCAAAGTTTCAGAATCTTTACACAAATAGCCAGATGTATGATCATATAT
>JACEIK010003097.1:97637-108583 GCA_018107945.1 Datura stramonium | reverse complement strand
TTTTTAAAAAAAATCACTTTTTATATTTAATTACTTCTAAATTTTAATATATCACATGGTACATTCAAAACCAACATTATATACACTTTAATTTAAAATCACAAAATTTAAATTATTTTTTTTTAATTTCATACTCAATCACAAATAAAAGAATCATAAACTTTAAATTTTGACCCCGTTGGCTAGTGCTTACACAGAAGTTAAAACTCATATTATTAATAAATGTTCACTTATCTTTTTCCTTATCTGTTTACTTGTATATAATATATAGTCTCAAAACTTCAAGTATCTCTATCATAATTGATAAGAATAAGAAGGGAGTAAAATCCAGAATTGCTGCTGCATGTTTGTTCTTGTCCTCTCTGCTTCATCATTTTTAATTTCCCAAAATGAATAATCTGCTGTTCTCATTCATTTGTCTCCTTCTGTATAACTTCATCTCTCCATCTTATTCACTCCCTTCATGCACAGATTTGAGTAAGTTCTTTTTATTTTTTTATTTTTTTAGGTTCAAAATCTTTATGGATGGGGGTAGTTCAATCTCTATCAAAATGTCAATTTTGTTTTCTTTTGCTGATTGTTCTGCTTCATTGTATAATATATGTAGGAGCACCTGCTATTCCAAAAAAGCCTTTGGCTTTCTGTCCATACAATGGAAGAGTCTGTTGTGACTCTTCCAAAGATCTGCAATTGCAGAAGCTTTTTGAGAGTATGAAAATATCTGACACTTCATGTGGTTCTGCTGTCAAGTCAATTCTCTGCTCAGTAAGTTCCCTAATTTTGATTCTTGAAGTTGGAGCATTTTAAAAGTTTTTACCTTTAGATTTCTTGATGGGGTTAGCTTAATTTCCTTTCTTTTTGTCAAATTCTTGAAGAAAGAATATGAATTTTGATAAGTTACATCAGAATAGTTTTTGTTCTTCCTAATGTCACTCTCAAACATGTTTGTGGAAACTGAAGTTACAGCATTTCAAAAGGTTTTCTCCTTTGATTTGCTTTTTGGGGTCAAATTCTTGAAGTGGGAATATGAATCTTGACAACTCAAATAAGAAATACTTTCAACGTCTGATGAACAAACTTTGCTCTTCTTCTAAGTTTCTGCAGGACTTGGTTAATTCCAAGGTAGTTATTTTAAAGTTAATCTTAAGTTTCCTTGCTTCATTCTCATACATGTTATTGGAAATTGAGGTTGTAGCATTTGGGCTAGGTTAGCCCAAAGATACTGTTAACAAGGTGTAATTGGCATCGTAGTGAATCTCGGAAATTGACCCGTGGAGCATTGTGATGGGCCAATTGTTGGATGTGCGGATTGGGAAGCTACATATAAGGTGTGGCATTTCTAAATGGTGTGAGACTTTTTGGAGAAAACAGTGAGGGCTTGGTTCAAAGTGGACTCATCATTCTGAGTATTTTATGACAACTGAAACCCGCAACTAGCTTCTTTTTGTATGTGTGTCCCTAAGCTCGTAAGGGGAAGTAAATTGGGCCCCACGCCACCATCTGCCTTCATCATACTCGTCCTGTTGAACATGGGCTCTGATACTAGTTATTGGGCTCAATCAGTCCAAAGATATTCTTAAAATGGTGTGATATTATTATCCGATTTGGGCCAAGCTGGCACGGTTTTCCCATAAGACCTCACACAGATCTTACACATTATATGTAGCTTCCCAAACCCACCATATCATTTTAAAAGATTTCTCCTTTACCTTTTCTTAATGGGATCAAGCTTAATTTACTTTTCCCCCCGAATTCTTGAAGAAAGACATCAGAATAATTTCAACATCTGATGAACAAACTTTGTTCTTGTTCTTGAGTTTCTGCAGGACTTGGGTTAATTCCAAGGTAATTCTATTTTAAAACTAATCCAAAGATTTCCAATCTTTTTGCAGACATGTGATCAGTTCTCAGCAGAGTTGTTTAAGGTAAAATCAGGGCCAAGGCCAGTTCCTGTCCTTTGCAATTCAACTTCTGCATCAGAGAATAGCTTTTGTTCATCTGTTTGGGATTCTTGCCAAAACATACCAATAACAAATTCTCCTTTTGCACCATCCTTGCAAACCAAAGCAGGAGGGACCAAAAACTCAAACTCCTCCTTGCTAACAGACTTCTGGCAATCGAAAGCCGATTTCTGTGAAGCATTTGGTGGAAACTCTGATAAAGATTCATTATGTTTCAATGGAGAGCAAGTTTCACTCAAGAAAAATGAAACTTTACAGCCTCCCAATGGCATGTGTTTTGAGAAGATTGCTGAGGGAGCTTACCTCAACATGGTCCCTCATCCTGATGGATCAAACCGAGCATTCTTCTCCAATCAGCCTGGAAAGATTTGGTTAGCAACTATACCAGATCAAGATTCAGGAGAAAGCATAGGGCTTGATGAATCAAGTCCATTTGCTGATTTGACAGATCAGGTTTATTTTGATTCAAGATTTGGGATGATGGGGATGGCTTTCCATCCAAATTTTGCCAAGAATGGCAGGTTTTTTGCATCATTTAACTGTGACAAAGCTAAGTCCCCTAACTGTGCTGGAAGATGTGCTTGTAATTCAGATGTTGGTTGTGACCCTTCTAAGATAAAACCAGATGCTAATAAGCAGCCATGCCAATGCCATACTGTTGTGGCAGAGTTCAGTGCTAATGGGACTGCACCAAACCCATCAATGGTTGGCTTTCACTCCATTTATGTTCTTAAACAGTAGCTGGATAACCAATTATTTGATTTTATTTACTTAGAATTATATCATTAATAATGCTCCTCACCTGTTGGTCTAATTCTTTTTTATAATGATTGGCAATGAGACTTGAAACCATGACCTCGACATGCTCTAATACTATGTTGAATTGTGTTACCACCTTATCTAAAAACTTAAACCGTTAGAGAGGATTCACTATTAGTTACTCGATTATGCCTTTGACAAAGTTGAACCTTAAACTTTGAGGGGAGTAAAATAGTATAATTCTGCATCGAATTAGAACTTTCTCCAATTCCATTTCAAAGGTTTCATTACAAGAACTAAATTTTGTCTTGTTTAATTGAAATTTCACACATTATGTAGGCTGAGAAGGCAAAACCATCAGAAGTGAGGAGAATATTTACAATGGGACTTCCATTCATATCTAATCATGGAGGACAGATTCTCTTTGGCCCTGAAGATGGATATCTCTACTTTATGATGGGAGATGGTGGAAGCAAGGATGATTTTTTCAATTTTGCTCAAAATAAGAAGTCCTTGCTTGGAAAAATAATGAGGGTTGATATTGATAACATACCAAGTGAGAACTTCAATTTTTATTTTTTACAACAATTGACACAAAACTCAAAGGCGAATTGCCCTGCCTTGCACTTTCTTGAGTTATGTCATGAGACACTAGGTGATTTTTCCATCAGGTCAAAAAGAAATATCAGAGCTTGGATATTGGGGTAACTATTCGGTTCCTCGAGATAACCCTTATTCACAAGATAAGGATTTGCAGCCTGAAATTTGGGCGCTAGGACTGAGAGACCCTTGGCGCTGTAGCTTTGATTCAGAAAGGCCTTCTTACTTCATCTGTGCGGATGTTGGCCAGGTTCATTGACAATCTCACTTTTGTTGAGCGCTATGACATCTCTTTTTGTTAAGATCATTTCATCAGACCTAACATGCTACCTGGTATCTTGATGCTGAGTTTCTGACAATCATGCAGGATCGTTATGAAGAAGTTGACATCATCACGAAAGGGGGAAACTATGGATGGAGCACGTATGAAGGTCCTTTCCGCTTTAAAAATGCTTCAGCTGATGATCCCGTGGATCCCATCTTCCCAGTGTTAGGATACAGCCATGCTGAAGTAGATAAAGAAGTTGGATCTGCAGCCATATCAGGTGGCTATGTTTATCGCTCCAACACTGATCCCTGCATATATGGAAGGTAAATATGAACACCCTTGTGTATATAAGAACGAAGCAAAATTTACGAACCATACTTAACAGAAGGATGGTTGCATTTGCAGTTACCTCTATGGAGATCTGTATGCTAAGAACTTCTGGGCAGCTCAAGAAAATCCAAATAACAGTGGAAACTTTACAGCAAGAGGCATACCTTTCAGTTGTGCTCATGATTCCCCTCTCAATTGCAGCTCAGTCCCCAATAGTCCATTGCCTGCTTTAGGTTACATATACTCGTTTGGACAGGATAACATGAAGGATACCTATGTTTTAACAAGCACCGGTGTGTACAGAGTGGTTCGTCCAAGTCGCTGCAACTACACTTGCTCGAAGGAGACAGCAAGGACTGCTGAGAGCCCAGGTCCCTCTGCACCTTCAGATGGTCACATTGCTAAAGCAGATCTCTGTCCAGTCCTTGTTCTTTACTGTCTGCTGCTTTTGACCAGCATCATCTTGTAGTTATTGCACTGTGATTATGAGATCAGCAGATCAGCATTATACCAATACACAAGCTATATTTTGTGTTGGAGCAACATTATCTTGTCGCAGAACAGCGAAAGCAACTCTTAAGATAAAAACCATGATCAACCCTGAAAGCTCAACTATTGTCCTTGCTATTCTAAATAGCACGAGACTTCAACCACAGAAGCATATCATATATATCAGATAATGTATACAAGGTTTTAATATGATAAAAAAATTAATAAAAGAATAAAACAGTAAAGGTTTTAATATGATAAAAATATTAATAAAAGAATAAAACAGTAAAGCTACCTCAAAGCAACATCAATTTCCTCGTCAAAAGTTTCAGTGGATGGGTGATTAAGAAAAAACTTTACCAGAGCAGATACTTAATTACTACTGCTTTTGACTTAAATATGAAGTTAAATTGATTGCATGATTTACAATTTACCTCTCCTGAAACAGATGTCACCAGGTCTATGCAGCAAACTGTGAGAGCTAATTGAAAATTCCATACATATCAAGAAATAGCCATTGAATATCATATAACCTCCTCCAACAGCTTAAACCAGGTTAACAGCCATGCATTCCTTGAATCACTACTTCCACATATCAAAACAACAGCCTTTCACGAATCTTCTCCTAGTCTTCCGTTGCTTTTTGAAATTTATTCCAAGCTTAGAAAAGTACACAATCTACTGGTATCTTTACCCAAATACACAGATGGATGGGCAATCTTTGATGGTATACTGTAGTTTACTTCATTGCAGAGGAACTCCAAGCCCACAAAACCTGATTCACAAAGAAAGATGAACGATATATCAATCACTAACGCCTCTGCAGCTGTGAACATCGAATATAGGTTAAATAATGCTGCGCCATGGAACTTCTGGCTTTACATCCTCAACACCAAAGAACCTCCCCCCTCATCCCTACTCGCCCAAAACCCACCAAAATAAAAGGATACCACAGCCATATGCAAGTCCATTTGAAGTTTTGTATTTCCCCTCATCAAAGATGTACATAAAAAGATTTATATGGAGGAAAAAAAGAGTCTAGTCTAATGTGTTCTGTTTTCCACTTTATACTAACAGAGGAAACTGGAATTTACAATTTTTACCTAGCTTTCATGCTTCTTTCCAATCCAAGCAGGATTGTTTTAACAGTGATCATCAGTCCTCCTTTCACCTCCCTGCATAGCATGGTACAAATCTAAGCAAAGCAAAGAAAGCAAAAGTGCACTAAAATACTAAATTGCAGCATGCATCTAAAACTGTACTCATCTTTCGTTCCTTGAAGAAATGGAAGTGAGTAAAAATACGCAATTACCAAGTATAATAACTCACATGTTTCAGAAAATCATCAGATGACTTAAAAGAGTAACAACTTGAACTGACTTGACAACACAAAAAGGATTAGCATCACAGGGAGCAAGGCATCTGGTTTTGTCACTAGTTTCAAAATTAGCAACAAGATGACCAGCAACAGGATGCAGAAACATGTCAGAGAACCATCATGCGTTCCTGTTATCAGCCTTGTCTGTGAGACACTTTTCAACTGCTTCATCACAAAGCTCAAGCGCCAAATCAAAGTTCCCTTGTTCATAGTTCATATCCGCAAAGATGGAGTAAAGTTCTTTATTTGCCAATAAACCATCTCTTCTCATCTCTTCAAACATTTCTTTGGCTTCAGAATACTTTTTCCTCTTTAAAAACCCTTTGATGAGAGCATGATAAGTATCTAATGTCGGAGTAAATCCCTTCTTGATCATTTCCTTGTGCAAAAACCAAGCCTCTTTCATATTTCTAGCTTTACAATGTCCTCGTATCAATATGTTAAAGGTGTTAGCATTTGGTACAACTCCTTGGCCCAGCATCCCCTTATAAATTTCTGACGTCATACGCATATCATTTCGCACGCTATACTGCTTCATAAGAGAATTGTAGGTAGTAGCATTTGGTATTATGCCCTTCTCCAACATCCACTTCAACAGTTTATCACCCTCTTCTAGCATCCCTGACATACAAAAGCCATTCATCAGAACGTTGAATGTAACTATTGTAGGTTGGAGTTCTCTGAGCAACATTTCACGTAGTAGTCCATGAGCCTTGCCCATCTCTCCCAATTTACAATAAGCATCCATTAGAGTAGTATAAGTAAAAGCATCAGGACGAATCCCTGCAGCTTCCATATCTTCCATCAACTTTACTGCTTGCTTTACATCTCCAGCTTTACAAAGACCATTAACAAGTGAGTTGTATGTGTAGATATTCAGTTCAAGACCCTTTCCACACATCTCATGGAGAAGTTCATTTGCTGTATCAAGTTCCCCTAGTTTACAGAGCCCATCTACTAGTGTAGTGTAAGTCACAATATTTGGCACCAATTGCATCTGAACCATTTTGTTGTGAAGAGAAAAGGCTTCCCTTATCTCCCCTGCCTTGCAATAACCATCAATAAGTGTTGTATAAATGAACTCGTCAGGTTCTAACCCCCGGCCAAGCATATCATTCAACAATTTGTTTGCTTCAGCAATATTTCCAGTTTGACACAGACCAGAAATAAGGGCAGTATATGTTATCAAATCAGGGGTAATGCTAAAACACTGCATCTCATCGAACAGTCTGTATGCAGCACTTACGTTCCCAGTTTTGCAAAATCCATCTATAAGAGTTGTGTAAACAACATTATCTGGAGTGATTCCCTGGGAAGTCATCTCCCTCAGGATTTTCTCGGCATCAAGCACTTTACCTGCTTTAGACAAAAGAACAATTATACTGTTAAAAGTAAATGCATTTGGCTTCAATCCTTTTTTTACTTGCATTTCTTCGATGATCTTCATCACTGGTCCAAGCTGTCCAGTGGCACAGTATCCATTAATCACAGTGCTGTAACTTACAACATCGGGCATACAACCCCTCAGCTCCATTTGCAAGAGTAAATTATGAGCTTCTTTAACTTTCCCTATCCGACAAAGAGAATGGATCATTATATTATGTGATTCATTATCCCAGCAAACACCCGCTTCAGAAAATTCATTAAAAACCTTTAGCATCATTTTGTGCCCCTCAATCTCATGCGAGAGACGAGAAAGGAATAAGTTACATGAAGAGACAGATAGAACTAATCCATAGTGCAACATCTTATCAAAAAGTTTTCTTCCATAATCTAGAAATCCCAACTCAACAAGCACTTGGAAGAAAATTTCGAAAACGTATGGATTAGAACCCCAATCCTTATAAGTGTAAATTAATTTTTCAAGAAACTGGGAGAAGGAGACTGTCACATCTACACTGGGTCTTGCCCAAAAATCATGAATAAGCCTATGTGCTGTCCTTGCATCTTTTTGAGCAGCAGAAATATGCACGACAATACAACGGACTTCAATTGACGGATCCCTCCGTTGACACCACCAATCAAAGAAATCTAGAACCAGTTTGTAATCACTCTTTACGGTCATGAGAACCCAAATGATGTGGTCAGGTCTGATTTTTGATTCATAGGGCTTTAAAATACGGCGAATGTGCTCAGAGTAGCGTTGCTTAATAGAAGTTGATACGTGCTGCACAAGTTCAGAGTCTCTAATGGAGGGCTTTTTAGGCGAATAATCTGGAAAGGGTCTTGCGGCAGTTAAAGGAAGGCAAGAAAGCTTTTCAACTGCAGAATTAGTTGAATATGAAAAGAATAAGGTGTATTTCACCACAGGACCCAAGTATCGATGATAAGACAATACTTGACAATGGTAAGGAAAAACAAAAGCATAACACCTCCTCATGTCTGTTTGAGAGAGCCATTAAAGCTTGCAAATTCCATGGCTCTCCTCCATGTATAAGATCAACTTTCATAGAAACTTCATCTCTGTCACCTGTAAAACAAACAGGATGATCATATAAAACAATAAAACATTGATTATTGTAACATTTTATTTCAAAGGCAATTTCCACAAATGCAACATCAGGAAAAGAGGGGAATTGAACAAAGACAAAATAATAATACTAATAATAATAATTAAAATAATAATAATAATAATNATAATAATTAAAATAATAATAATAATAATAACATATCTGATAATGCTGCTATAGCTTCACCAATATAAATATCCAGAACAGAAACATCAAAGATAGAAATTCATTAAAATTCAAGTCACTACTCTGTCACAACCCATTAATGTATAAGATGCTAATTCTCTTATTTTCTAAGGAAAGGTGAAATATTCCATCCAGAACAGAAGAGTCTTCAAGATTAACAACAGTTCTCAACTGAGGTAGACACGAGCCGAGGAACAGAAACAAACATACCAATAAGTAATTTGACCAAACGAAGAGCAAATAAAAATGAAAATTAACTCGAAAACATATAAGTATGAAAGTCGATTTTCGAGCTTACTTTATGAGTTGGGAGCAGACCAATTATTGAATCAATTCAATACATAAACTACTGCTACAAAAGGATTAGGGTTCTTCACGGAGGATATACCAAACCTTTGGCCGGAGAAGAAAGCAAATCGCGGGTCGTTCAACTTGGGCCTCTAGAAATCCATCTTCTTTAAAAATGATGGGCCGCGGGCATAAGCCTGGAATCAAGAAATTTATAATTTAACCCCCACATGACTGATTTGCACAAATGATACACATTTTATTGCTGATATTTAAATGTTCTCGTTTTAAATACTTGTGTAAAAATAGTCTTTAATCCCTTATTCATTTTATTTTCACGTCTATATCTAATGTCTATATATTAAGATCTTTAATTTTAATATAAATATATTTATAATTTTTATAAATTAATCAAACAAGAAAATTTAGGTATATGTTCTGTTTTAAGTGCAAATTTCGCTCCTCAATGTTCAAGATTGTACTTTACTCTATTTAATTTTATTGCAATTTCGAATTTCACTTTCGAGTTTAATTCCACATTCACGGATAGTATTCAATTAGTGATTATGCAATTAAATAATTAAGCTCAAAATAAAATATAAATAAATGTCATAAATTAAATTACTTTTTTTTTATTTAGAAAACAAAGAAAAAATGGATTATAGATGAGTCATAAGACAGAGCTGGAAAAGAAGTAAGGTCTATTATAATATTTAGGATAATCTTTAATTGACCATCACAAACATTATTAAATTAAAAATGGTGCAGCCATAACTCACCTTTGAAAATATATGATAATGTTATAACAAATGAGGTTTTTAATGATATGAACAAGGATCACAAAATAGAAATACTTATCATTTCACTATTTTTAATTCAAAGACGCCATGTGAAAAAGTAAAATACTAAATTTCAAAATAAATTTTATATATATATATATATATATATATATATATATATATACGTGCGCGCATACACACAAATAAAAATAAAATTTGAATAGACGAAAATTTAAAATCTAATTTAGAAAAGTTAATTTCTAAGTCTCTGATAAAGGGTCAAAAACTGTTGCCTCTCAATCATACACACAAGCATACATGATCGTACAGGTAATATAGTGATTTTATAAATCGAATATTGAAATCACAGAGGCTTGTGATTAACTTTCAACTAAATTAAACTAGTGCTAATTATTTAAAAAAGAAATAAAATTCAAGGTTACAAAAACTAACTAAAAATAAAAGAAAACAATAATGAATTTCAACCAATAAAGAAGGGGGTTTTATGTTATCAACAATCGGGCTAGGGTTATGGGTTATCTAGCAATCGCATTGTCTTCTTCAATTGATTTAACTAAACTTATCTAGTTTACTAATTAATAAGATTAATTTCATGGATAAAAATCTTTTGAGTCTTTAATCGCTTACTCAAATTATTTTTACGCCTACATATCTATGATCGTAAACTTTACTCAAATTATTTTTAAGCCTACATATCTAAGATCAAATTCGCTCCCCGATGCTCGGGATTAAAATGCTATTTTTGTTTTTGTTAGTATCCAAATAATTAAAACGGGCTGTGAACCACTGAAAAGAAAATAAAAACATTGAAGGGAATAAAGTTAATAGGTTGTAGATAAGGTCTACTTCCCTTCTCTTTTCTTCCCCTATTTTATATTGCTTCAATTTTATTTTACATCGCGATATTTAATTAGGCACAAACTTTATTTTAAAAAAGAAAGAAAAATAAAGGGATTTTTTAAAATATAGTGATTATAAATATATCGTAACATTTATATAGTATTTAGAAGTATATCATTAAATAGGAAATTTAATATTTTCTCTGTTTTATTTTAATTGCTAGGATAAGATTTGCACACCCATTAAGAAAAAATTAATAGGGATGGTAATATCACTAATACAATAATAATTTTTTTTTGAATTTTAAAACTAACAAGTATTTTAAAACATCTATTTTTAATATACTTAACAATTAAATGGAACGGAGAGAATATTTGACAGTTTCCAAATAAAGAAAGGTATAAATATATTTAAGTGGCTCACTGCTGGCAAGAA
This sequence comes from Datura stramonium, assembly GCA_018107945.1. NCBI lineage: Eukaryota > Viridiplantae > Streptophyta > Magnoliopsida > Solanales > Solanaceae > Datura > Datura stramonium. The sequence continues at coordinate 97,739 of JACEIK010003097.1, read as the reverse complement.
GAGTATAATAGTTGTGTTGCAAAAGATAAAAGATGCCTTTTTTCATGTTGAGTGGAAGCATAATCATTGACATAATTAAACTAATCAAACCAATTATTAGAG